>JBAMJV010012902.1:0-2500 GCA_037951105.1 Echinarachnius parma
CCAGAATTTCCAACCATTTAAGTATATGAATGCCAAATCTCCCCCCCCCCCCCCCGTGGGAGGGGGTTACCCCCTCCCAAACCCCCCCCCCCCCCCCCCCCCCCCTCTGTTTCTGCCCCAGCCCTCAGTCGCTTCGCTTCCTCGGGACTCATTTGGCTGTAAGCTATGTTGTTGGATCATGTTTGTATGCACCAGATTGCACAATTTCAAGTAAACAAAATGCAAAAGCTCCCTACCGTTAGAGGGGGGTGGGGGGGGGGGGGGGGGGGGGTGCTCCGCTCAGTCACTTCGCTCCCTCGTGCTAGGTCGCTTTATCCTCGCAATGTCTCACTCGCACCTCTGGCTCAAAGTTGGCAACTCTGTGAGTGTGGTTGGGCATGAGCCCCTAAACACATACATCGTGAGCCCCCTTAGGGTTCCCCCCCCCCCCCCATCCAAAACTGCTTCAGGCGCGCCTGCAATCGATTCTAAGATGCAATTAATACGTGCCTTCGCAGTTCTTTTTTATCGCATTGCATGCCGGGTAAATCTAGTACGATCGAATTGCCAAACTTGCCGAACTAGCAGCTAATAGAGTGGTGAAGTGTGATGTCATATATGATGTCATCAACATTTTTTTTTTTCTTCAAATTTGGACTTCATTTTCAGAAAGAGCATATCAAATAATGTCCAAATACCGAAAATCAAAGGAATGGGTTACTTATTGGCTGAGATATGTCCGTCCATCAGAATGATTTTTTTTTTTGTCAATGGGCAATCAGTGCACTAGTGTACTGGTTCATAAATTTATGAACCAGTGCACTATAACACTGATTGCCATTGAAGTAAAATTCACTCGGATGGGCATATCTCAGCCAATACGTAACCTATTCCTTTGATTTTCGGTATTTGGACATTATGTTCTTTCCGAAAATGAAGTCCAAATTTGAAAATTCTAAACAAGTGTTTTTATGACATCATGGCTTCTGTACTATTTTGTCAATGGACCCTTATTTTCTGGCATGACACCCAAAACTAAATGAAGATATTTATTCATGAATATTAATTTCATGACACCTTCAGAACTACTTATGCAAAGAGAACAACACCTATCTAACAGTCTTTCGAAACTCGAATGCCAATTTAATCACAGGGCTCGCGCACTGCACATTGCATGCAATCAAGCTGCATGCAGTTCAAGCACTGTATGTCTGCATTGTGCGTATACCCGTGCTATATTTCGCTCGGGAAACTGTAACAAACGCAGTCGACAGATCGAGAGTCATTTCTGTCAATCAAACCCGAATTTTATCTTTGGATCTTAAACAAACGATCGATTCCTTGAATACATTGGAAATGTATATTGTTCTCGATATATTTTAGTCAATGACAGTGTCATAGAGTTGATATTCATGAATAGGCTAAATATCTTCATTTAGTTTTGGGAGTCAATTCATGCCAGAAGTAAACTAAGTATTAAGTACTTTTTACATAACCCTACAAGTTTGCCAATTCGATCATACTAGATTTACCCGGCATGCAATGCAATGATCGAGAGTAATTTCTGTCAATCAAACCCGAGTTTTATCTTTGGATCTTAAACAAACGATCGATTCCTTGAATACATTGGAAATGTATATTGTTCTCGATATATTTTAGTCAATGACAGTGTCATAGAGTTGATATTCATGAATAGGCTAAATATCTTCATTTAGTTTTGGGTGTCAATTCATGCCAGAAAGTAAACTAAGTACAACGTACTTTTTACATAACCCTACAAGTTTGCCAATTCGATTATACTAGATTTACCCGGCATGCAATGCGATAAAAAAAAGGTACTGCGAAGGTAAAATACGTTTCAGAGCCCTACCCTGTATAATCATGTTCAACTGTCAATGTAAAACTGTCAATTTGCTCACGGAGACAAATTTCCTTTTGAACAAATGTCAATACCAATATTTCTTTTCATGAAAACCATCTACCCTGAAACAAATTTGGTGGAAAAATAACCTTCCATTCACGAACATGCAATGGGTTACTGAACAGATAAAGGAGTGGTACATTGGACACGACTCCCCACCCACGAATGCAGTACGCATTGGTACAAATCTATGGCAAGCCGTTTTAACATTTATTCCTATTTCTTGATATCAATAATTGAATTATTGATATCAGTTTATTTCTTGATATCAAGTATTACCAATACAGAAAAGTATTTCTTGATATCAATAATGCATTTCTTGATATCAAGAATGCATTTATTAAAGGGATCTAGTAACTTTGTTGAGATGTGCAAAAACTGATGAATGGTTGATGCAATGTATACTGTTGTTATCTCATATGTCCTCAGGGTATTGTGTGAAAATTTCAGGTCAAATGGACAATGTATGGCCAAGTAATGAGCGAAAATGCAAAGTGATATTGGGTGATATTCACCAACTCACTGCATTCACTTTGTACAGGGATGAAAATCTCGCCCGGAGATTTTCTTATCTAAATACTTCAATCATACATATCTTTG
>JBAMJV010012902.1:12500-15000 GCA_037951105.1 Echinarachnius parma
TCTGGATTCTTTTGGAGGACTTCAAAAGTTGCACACATTATTCCTAGGAGGTAGTCGGTTAACAAAACATGTTTCTATTCAGGTGCCCAGTCTAATATCCCTCTTATTTCCATATACAAAGTTCGCAGGTTGCTTGGAACCGGGAGAAACCTTCAAGTACACTCCTTCTCTCGAACTGCTAAACATGGCAAATTCGTTCATCCAATCTGATGACATAATACGGCACAATGATGTGTCACTGTTTCAAGGCCTACATTCCTTACGCTTTCTTCACCTGAGTGGAAATATGTTTTACACGCTACCCTCTGGAGTATTTCAGGATTTATGGTCTTTGGTAGAACTAGATCTACGTACATGCCGCATAATTTCCATCAAATCGGGCGCATTTAATGAATTGAATTCACTCCAGACAATATTTCTACAAAATAACCAAATTAAACATTTCCATCCGACTTTGTTAAATGGCTTGCCAAAACTTTCATTCTTCTATGCTGATAATAACGAACTAAACCGTCTCGATCAAGATTTATTTAAAAACAATTCATTCCTTGTCAACATAACACTGTCGAATAATCACTTGGCAGGCTTCAACAAAAGCACCTTCGATCCTGTTCGGTTGTCACTGCAGTCAATCGACATATCTGGAAATCCTCTAGTCTGTGATTGTCAGATTCGTTGGTTAGTTGATTGGTTTCGTGGTTCTCTGCAGATTCATAATAAAAGTGAAACAATCTGCTCCCCCCGCGTCGGCCACGTTAGAATCGTTTCGCGGGAAACCGTTGATGAACTTCGATCCGAAAGGTCTGTGTGACCTAAACGCTGCACTCTACGCTGGTATTATTGTGTCTGGGCTAGCAATACTGGTCATTATAGTGCTCATCTACCACAACCGCTGGCGTCTCAAGTACAAGTTATTTCTTCTGAAACTGGCCGTTTTAGGTTACAAAGAGATGCAGGATGATCGTGATCCAGGGGACTTTGACTTTGACATCAATGTCATCTTCAGTGATGACGGCGAGGGGTGGGTCGAAATGCAACTGCGACCATTTATCGCAGAGAGCTGTCCACATCTGGATAGGAATGTGTTTGGTGATGATGACCTCATGCTCGGCATGCATCGTATTGATGCTGTTCTCCACGCGGTGGAAAACAGCTTCAAGATCCTGTTCCTCGTCAGCGCGGCAGCTGTCAACGATGACGATTTCATGACAAAGTTTCGCATCGCTCTCAATCACGTGAACCCATACCCAGACAGAAAATGTCATTCTAGTCTTCTTGGAAGATATAGAGGATGATGAACTTCCGCTTCTTGTAAGACTTTTTCTCAACGACCACGGATCATCTCTCCACTGGACCAACGACGATGAAGGACAAAGATACTTCTGGAAAAAAATGAAGAAATATTTAGCCGTAAATCGAAGGACTGATCGTCGGATCCCAGTTGAGTAAGACATTGTACAAAATTATTGGTTCAGTATACATGAACAACATTGTCAGGTCTGAAGAATACTACAAAGTTGAATTGATCAATAAACTTCATAAGGTATTTGCGAAAGTGATATACATGTATATTTCTCAATTATATAGAAATATCGTTTATAATTTTCTTTACCTATTGAGTATAGTGGAGTTATAGTAATTAGTTTGTAATGTTATTGTGCAGGCTTTGGTTACTAAAGATCAGCCTTACCAAAACTGTACTTTACACCAGTTTAAGCGTTAGGGAGTGTTTTTCAATTAAATCATCATATCTCCATAATTAAGAATAAGTTTTAAAAATAAAAATCCTTTTAATTATTCTAACCAAAAGCCAGACAACAAGGTACACAAGAAATGTGGAAGTTTGAAGTGATTTTGGTTGATTTTGACAAAGTTAATGGATCACTTTAATCCTATATAAAAAGGTCGGAGGAGACCATTATTCCTCCCCCCCCCCCCCCCTTCAATTTTCCGATTGATTGGAAACGCGTAAAGGTAACGCCCCGTCGCTTGGTTATTTTTTTTGTTTAGTCTTGCGCATCTTTTAAAATATTTCCTTTTTTAATCGGACCTACTGTTACGCGGTCACGTAACTTTTGTCTTTGCATGTCAGCCCAAATATTGTTAACTTTCGTGATTTGTGTAGAAGTCATATGAAAATATCATTTTTTCTAAAAAAGAGATTTTAGAGACTTTACAGTGCCATCGTTTGAAAGAGTGTAATTTGTCATTGGAAGTGCCAATACACAACCATATACCACGTCTTAATAGGCCCAAAAAGACATCAGGATGACATCGGAACGTTGTCCGGCTAAGAACCTACCACTTTCCTATTATTACGGTTCAATCGGGGTAACGTCAGGCCTACGTCCGGGTGAATTTCAACCAAGTCGGGCCAGGGTGAGGTCGTATAGTAACTCTGACATCACTCTGACATTACCCTTACAAAAGACCTGTTAAAAAAGACGGGGAACTGTGGTTACCCGGGTAGATGACGTCAGTCGGGCATGCGCAAATCGGC
>JBAMJV010012902.1:20000-38506 GCA_037951105.1 Echinarachnius parma
TGAATGTTCCTGAGGTAGGGTGTGCACGACACATTCCGTGAATGTTAGATAAGGTGTTGCCATGGTGACCAAAAATGTTCACCAAAATATGAAATTATTGTGGAGTTAACTACTTCTTACAGTTTTTGAGCAATTTTGATAAAACTTGACACACTGAATGTTCCTGAGGTAAGGGTGTGCAAGACACATTCTGTGAATGTTAGATAAGGCGTTGCCATGGTAACCACAATTTTTCACTAACAAATATAAAATCTTGTAGAGTGAATAACTTCCACAGTTTTTGAGCAATTTGAATGAAACTTGGTTGACTAGATATTGTTGTGGCGAGGGTGTGCAATACATATCTTTTTTTCTTTTTTTTCGGATAAGGCAGTTGCCACGGCAACCAAAAATTTGCTCCAAGTATCTATGCACCATACAGTGTAGATTCTGCACTTAATAATCATTGTTATATCCTCTTCACAAACCAGTACTGCGGGGGTATTAATCACATTTAGTGATATTTCTAGTTTCTTATCATTTTTGTCACCACCTTATCACGTCTGCCTCGTTCACAGTTATGTAAATCTGTTTTGTTATTCTGAGCCCCATGGATATTTTGTCTAAAGTGAAATGTGGAGTGGGGGGGGGGGGGGGGGGGGTCACTGCGGGCACGCCCACCCCCCCCCCCCCCCGATTAATGTAACAAGAAACACAAAACAGCAAGCATAAGGGGTATATTATTGTCCCCCAATCAGTCCAACCACGCTACGCCACTGTATAGTCTTTTCACCATTCTATTCTTAGATCCATCGTATATTTAATGTTCTAAATAAAGGATCCCAAGTTATGTCTAAACAGTCAATCACGTTACGGTAGTCGCTTCTCTGCTTGAAACTTCAGTTATGTACAATGCATGTACACTAATATACTGACCATAATGACCATACTTGACAATAACTGAAGCGACTTGGTGAGCCTCCAGGGGGGGAGTTTCACACAGATTCTAAGTTGAACTTTAAGGTAGTGTTGAGTATTGATATTTCCCCAATATAAACTGACTGTCAAATTCGAAAGAACATTTTTAATGACAGAATAACTTTATTTGATAAAACTCGGTTTAGAAACGGCTGAAATATCCATAAATATATTGTATTCCAAAGATTCTTCACCGGAAATCACCAGGCGATATTTAGACTTTTTTAGAACAAAAAATGCTCGAAGACTACTTTGAACGAAATCTGAATAGGTTTTTAAAAATTCGTTGATGATATCTCTTGAATCATTATTTTAACAAACATTAAATACACAATTTTGTATGATTTTTTTTTTAAATAGCACCCTCTTGAGTTGTAACGGCTATTTTTGAATGATAACAGGGGTTTTACTTAGTCGTTTGTAATTGTGTATACTTTTCGAGCATGGTGAAATTATAACTCTTACTTAGTACCGTAATGGTGCAGGCTTTGGTTAATAAGTTAAGTTTGACCAATACTCACCTATCCCTTTAAGTTGGCAGCCTTGGATTAAAACATATTCACAAGCGAAACTACACATACTTTAGAGTTTTTATAAGTTATCACATCAATGACATGACATCTCTTTGATAATAGGAAAATATTGTTCAACAATTTTCGAAGAACTATAACGGCTTTCCGTAATTCCAACTTAGAGTTATGTTCAACTTATAGGATCTTTGTGAAACACCCCCCCCCCCCCCCCCCCCGATTTACATACAGTGATTGATAATAGCTAGCCCATTCGAGATCAAAACACTAATCTTGATGTGATTTTGACATTTTATATTCTTTGCAATCTCGTATTGCATCATGATTAGTCAGTATGGAAAATGAATTAAACCGCATAAGTACTATGCCTCCGTGCATTCTTAATTATAATCTCCATTTCTTCTTTAAGTATCATTATAATTGTTTCAATATCAATAATCTCCTTTGATATTACTTGGAGTGGTACAGAAAAAAATAAATCGGGAAATATACCGTTGCAGAAAGAGTTACAATCGTTCATAGGCACCGGCAGTGGGGGGGGGGGGGGGGGGGGGGGTGGCGGCCCCCAATCCAAAAAGTGGGGGGTGGGGGGCAAAAGGCGTTTTTGCCCGCCCAAACCCCCCCCCCCCCTAAACAAAACAAAAGAGAAAAAATGAAAGAAAAGAAAGAAAGAAAGAAAGAAAGAAAGAAAGAAAGAAAGAAAGAAAGAAAAAGGAAAAGAAATCATTAAATGTATCGGCCAATACTAGGTTATACATCCATTAAACGTTTTCGCTGCGCGCTTCGCGCGCAAACAAATAATTTCAGTTTTGTTGTGTAACTTCCGTATGATACGTCTGGGCGGATTTTGCTGTACCGGTCCACGTAGTTCCTGTGCAGGCTATTATTGCTCTGGCTGTTTGGATGACGTGCACCAAATTGCACCATTTCAAGTACACTCTAAATTACAAGGATTTAAAATTAAATCTATTAGATTTACTTTTGAATCTTTCTTCGGCTGTTAGTGACCAGCCGATCATGATTTAAAATAAATCCTTTGTTGGATTTAAAAAAAAATAAATCCAGATAGATTAAAAATGAAGCCCTTTTGGATTTGTTTTATAAATCCTTTTAGCTTATTTTTCACTCTTTGAGGGATTGAAACAAAGGTTATTTCAATCTTATTGGGATTAAAACTTTTTTAATCCATAAAGGATTTAAAATCTAATAAATCCAGTTGAACTGAAATTAAATCTATTAGATTAACTTTTAAATCTTTCTTCGGCTGTGGTTAGTGACCACCCGATCATGATTTGAAATAAATCTTTCGTTGGATTAAAAATATATAAATCTTTTTAGATTAAAAATGATGCCCTTTTGGATTTGTTATATAAATCCTTATAGCTTATTTTTCACTCTTCGCGGGATTGAAACAAGGGTTATTTTAATCTTATTAGGATTAAAACTTTTAAATTCCACCTTAGTTATATAGCCTCTCACTGCCTCGTCAGCCCGCTCAGCTTACGGCGTCGTGATGCACTCTCAATGCGAGGCGCTCGCGCGGCACCGAGCCCTAGCTTGAGTTGCCTCTACCCCGTATCGCAAACCGTCATCTCCTTCCCTAAAACCTAACCTACAGCCACACAGGCTCCTAACAGCAACCACACATGTCTTACAAACTAATATTCTGACAATAATGAATGGCCACACAGGCAAATAATACTGTTCCACACAGGAGAAAAGCACATTTTACGGACTTCTTCCGACAAAACCGCCATGTTGACCACGGGTGCGAAAACTGAGCTTCAGAATACCGCAGTAGGTCACGTGTGAAATATCTCTGTTCTCATTCGTCAAATCTCCGATAACCTGGCGTTATTTTCCAATCCTTTGATGGATTGAAAATCACACCGTGGCCTTCGATTAACAATTGCTTTCGCGCGACTTTTTAAGTCTCCATAGATTTACAAATAATCTACGCCAGGAACGAAAGATCGGTCCAGGGGGGTGACTTCCAGGTAGGGCGAGCGTGGCGGCCAACGTCAGTAGAGGGCGGACGAAGGCAGACGTCATCACCGGCAAGGGTGGCCTGTGGCGGGTCGTCGACATCGCAGGTGATCATGTGACCACTGGCTAAACGAGGCAAGGCAGCACAATCACTAGGATGATTCACATTGCTGTGAGGACGACATTCTATCATGGCAGACAAATGGTCACAGTCAGCGGTAGGCCAGTTAGTCCAAACTGGTGGAGGCTGGTGCAGGCAGACATCTGATGGGTGACTCGTGGGCCTGTGCAGTAGGGATGAGTAGGTAGCGCGCTGGTTCCGGGGGAATGACAGACATCATGCTCACTGCAGGGAGGACTAGGACTGTGCTCAGTAGCAGGATAATCAAAGTTATACTCGATGAGGGGAGTGGCATACCGGCCGTCAACATCATATCCGACACATACGTTTAACGAAATAGGAGACGACCAATCTGGGACTGGAGTATCTAGGTCACTCTGCACACTTCGGTCATAGCCGCAGTCATCTACATACATCATGTCAAACGGGACACTGGCTGTGTCTGCATGTGCACTCCCACCCTCTTTAAACTCACCTGTGAAAACACAGGACTGGCTACACACATCCTCTGTCTCAATCTCACAGGAACTCTCTATGCAGAAGGGAGACTGGTTATCAATTGAGTCATCACACTCTATCGCTCTACACTCCATGTCATCATGTTCATGCTCACACTCAGTCTCGCTCGAATCACACAGCGAGGTCGTGTACTCGCGTTTGTACACACATGCTCTCAGTCTCCGTTTCTTGTGGGCACTGGTATTCGTGTCCATATCACCGACATCATACGAGAATACACACTCATCACCAAACATAATCTGGTGTCTACGTGGCCTAATCGATACGTCGTTAAGCTCCATGAAGGGAGCACCAACCATAACGTCAACACCAATGCTATCCATGACGTCATCACAAACAACAAAACCGTCAAACCAAAGATCAACTTGTTTATCATGAATTAATAAAAAAACAAGTGAGGCCTATGATACTCGACTGACGTATGGGGAGAGACTGATCAGGATCAAGATAATCATCATAACCAAAATCATCGATCACCACATCTAAACCAAACTCATCAGCAGCCGATTCACTCACCATATTGATATTTGAACCACTGCGAACACCCATTTGGAAAATCTGGTCAGAACATCCCTTGATGGCGGCAGGGAAACTAGGCAGGTCATGTCCGGTTCGGTTTTGGTACATCACAATCGGATTCGCGCCGGCTGGACACCACCGCTTGGGTGCCTCGGCGGCAGCGGGGGCACGTCGCTGCTTCGACGCATCGCTTGTGGGCTCGGCCACGGCTAGATGAACGCCTGATCCCTATATATTGGGCGAGATGCACCTTCTTCCTGATTATTGGTTGCGTATTCTGGGCTGAAATTCAATCCCACCGCGAGTCACCACGCCAGGAAAGAAAGATGAAACATCAGACGAACAAGTGTACAGGTTAGGAGTTGTTTATTAGCCGCGACCGAGACAGCGTCAACGGTAATCTCAATGCATAACATGCATAACAATAACATCTATGGAACGTTCGAACGTTTCTGACAAACTTGATATGATTTCCCCCTAGTATGGAATATCTAAAATACATTTCAATGTTTTTCCATACAAAGACAAGTCTTACCCTTCATTTGAGACTGTGTTTATTGCAGTTTCCCGAGCGAAACATAGCACGGCACGGGTACATGTACGCACAGTGCAGACAGTGCATGAACTGCATGCAGCTTGATTGCATGCAATGCAGTGCGCCGCGAGCCGTGTGATTATAAGTGGCATTCGAGTTTCGAATTATGTTCATTAAAATTCAGTTTGTTGCATTACAATGTGACAGAAATGATCGAATTTGTTGGAAATGTTAGACAGATGTTGTTCTCTTTGCATAATTAGCATTGAAAGTGTCATGAAATTAATATTCATGAATAAATATCTTCATTTAGTTTCGGGTGTCATGCCAGGAAGTAAAGGGTCCATTGACATTATACACAAAGCGTCGGCTGCTAGGTCGTTTGGCGATCTGGCCGTACTAGAATTTTGGTCACGTGATCTTGTAATCGCAAGAAGTGCGAAGGCACGTATTAATACGTGCCTTCGCAGTTCTTTTTTTATCGCATAGCATGCCGGGTAAATCTAGTACGATCGAATTGCCGAACTTGTAGCAGCCGCCGTTTTGTGTCTAATGTCAATGGACCCTTTACTTTCTGGCATGACACACAAAACTAAATGAAGATATTTATTCGTGAATATTAATTTCATGACACCTGCAGAGCTAATTATGCAAAGAGAACAAGACCTGTCTAACATTTCCGACAAATTTATTAATTTCTGTCACATTGTAATGCAACAAACTGAATTTTGATGAACATATTTCGAAACTCGAATGCCAATTTAATCACACGGCTCGCGCACTGCATTGCATGCAATCAAGCTGCATGCAGTTCAAGCACTGTATGTCTGCATTGTACTTACTTAAATTATGGCATTTTGACTTGGGGTAACACCCACGTTACGTTATTAGATAAATTGTTATTATTGCAAAAGAAAGCACTGCGTATTATTTTTAATATGGCCCCACGCTCTCACACAGGCTCGCTATTTTTTGATAATAATATATTAAAAATTAAGGACTTATATTTATTTCAACTCAGTCAGTTTATGTATAATTGTAATAATAATACTTTACCCGCAATTTTTGATGAAATGTTTTTAAAAAATCAATTACATGTAGTTCATAAGTACCCAACACGACATTCGGGAGAATTCCATTTGCCATTATTAAGAACGTTGTAAGCTCCAAATACATTTATTTATAATGGTCCCAAATTTTGGAATACTCTAAGTGATTATATTAAAAATGCAACCTCATTTAATTTGTTTAAGAAAAGGATTAAATTATTATTATTACAATCTTATAAAACTCCTAGTTAGTCAATAAAAGGTCATTATTATGCTTGTGTTATTGTTAACTAAAAACTGCCTTCCATATTCTTTGAATTTGTAATATTTTGTTTGTATTGAGCGCTCTTGTATGCGTGAACAGTCTATATATCCATATCCAACTATCCTTTCTCTTCATGTTACCTCCACACATGTTACTATCACATCTTTTCATTAATTTTTAATCTTATGTATTTGGCATCCTGTGCTATCTTGTGCTATGCACGTTGTGTTGTGTTGTGTCGTATTGTTTTTTTCTTCTACTCATCGAAGTCTCTGTCGGCCCACATACATGCATCTTTATTTGTTTTTAGTAATCTTTATTGAAAGCAATTTTCAACTCAAATGTACAGTTTATTGTTAATTACAAACAAAATACGTTTTAAAGTATAATTTGATTTGATTATGAATTATGATATAATTGCTTCATTATTACATGAGGGGTCCACAATCTACAAGCATTGGTTTTTAGTGGATCCCTCCATTTCCAAATATATTATTGACCATATATGATTCTAGTCTTCATTGTACAGCTATTTCAATTTATTTCACACATGTAAACCTTATATTGTTTTGTACAATGCTACGTATTTGAATTTTTGTTGGAAATGAAATAAACTAAACTGAAACTGAAACTGAATTGTGCGTAACCGTGCTATATTTCGCTCGGGAAACTGTAACAAACACAGTCGACAGATCGAGAGTCATTTATGTCAATCAAACCCGAGTTTTATCTTTGGATCTTAGACAAACGTAATCTTCAAGTCTGAAGCTGCACTTTATTGGAAGAAGAAGAAGAAACGATCGATACCTTGAATACATTGGACATGCATATTGTTCTTGATATATTTTAGTCAATGACAGTGTCATAGAGTTGATATTCATGAATAGGCTAAATATCTTCATTTAGTTTTGGGTGTCAATTCATGCCAGAAAGTAAATCCATAGAAAGTACAAAGTACCAAGTACTTTTTACATAACCCTACAAGTTTGCCAATTCGATCATACTAGATTTACCCGGCATGCAATGCGAAAGAAAGTACTGCGAACTCAAGGTAAAATACGTTTCAGAGCCCTACCCTGCATAATCATGTTCAACTGTCAATGTAAAACTGTCATTTGCTCACGGAGACAAATTTCCTTTTGAACAAATGTCAATACCAAGATTTCTTTTCATGAAAACCATCTACCCTGAATCAAATTTGGTGGAAAAATAACCTTCCATTCACGAATATGCAATGGGTTACTGAACAGATAAAGGAGTGGCACATTCATTAGGTTTCAGCCAAGTTAGAAACTAACCGCTTCTCAGACCTGAGGAGAGGTTGAGAGATTCGTGCCTCTAGTAGAATTTTATCACCGTTTACACCGTTCTTATCGGTAGTGGCCTTAGTCTTTTAACAAGACGATCGCGTCTAAATATTGCTGCGCTGCAGGAACGACTGAACGCGTGGTGGAGACTATCCGTCGAGCGGCGAAGCCGCGAGCGTCTTTTTGCAAGTACTTCGACACGGATGGCTCATAAATATTCATAGGCTTGATTTTAATGAATTATGGTGTCTCAATCAAGACGTCGTGCTGCTAGTCTTGATACGCAGACACTACAGACGAGTTTGGGTTCGGATGTGTACAGAGTATCAAGTTTGTTCGCTTTACCCTATTGTCAAATGGTAGGAAGGAGTAGAGAGGAGAGAGGATCAACCGCATTTAGTATAGGAACAATCTCTGAAAGTTAGAGTATAATTGGACTAGAAACAAGAAACCTACAGCTCGTTGAAGATGTCCATTTATTCTTATGGGGAACTCAAATTGGCAATGCACTCTGATTTAGTGGTTTAGTGGACACAACAGGCAGGATAGCTGCTACAGACCACTTAAAGTCTTAAATAGACATGGTTATGAATGTTTATAGGTCATGTGTTAATACTTAGTCAATAATAATGACTTCGCTACTATACACTGGGAGGATTTATTGAGTCAATATAATATCAGTCACACCACACAATGAATAAGAATGAAAAGGTCTAGAAACCTAGACTAGTGGCCATGCAGTTTACTGCGTGTAACCGGAGGAGAGTATCTCTATAATACCACTAGGTCTCAGGGGGGCAGTTAATAGGGCATGGAATGTTGACCAAAGCTATTAAAATATATATGGCAAGCCGTTTTAACATTTATTCCTATTTCTTGATATCAATAATTGAATTATTGATATCAGTTTATTTCTTGATATCAAGTATTACCAATAAAGAAAAGTATTTCTTGATATCAAGAATGCATTTCTTAATATAAAAAATTCGATTTCTTGATATCAAGAATTGAATTCTTGATATCAAGAAATAGGAATAAATGTTAAAAACGGCTTGCCATAGATTTGTACCAATGCGTACTGCATTCGTGGGTCTAGTCGTGGGGAGTCGTGTCCAATGTGACCACCCTTTAAGGAAGCAAGTGACAAAAATTATTCTGGTGATGACGCGCAAAATGTTTTATCTTGTGCACATCATTTGACATTGAAACTTTCGCCAGTAGAAAAGGAAGATCGAGTTCATTAACTTATAAAGGTAAGTCCATTTAGCTTTGTTATTTAAATTTTGAACGGTTGACCGATCGTTTTTTAAGTGAAGAGGTTTAACATAATATAAATAAAATTAGGTACTTGTCGTTTACATCAAGGCAGTCTTTCTCTACAATTGTTTTTCTATGGAATACGTTCTCCGGCAAAGATGCAATATATCACTGTGTAAATATGCATATCAATTGATTGATTTATGAATTGGTTGATTGATTGATTTATAGATTGATAGGTTGGTTGATTGGTTGATTGAATGATTGATTGATTGATTGGTTAGTTGATTGATTTAATGGTTGGTTGATCTAATGATTGGTTGATTGATTAATTAAAGGGACATAGTAACATTGTCCACATCCTCAAAATCCAATTGAAATTCTAGCGGTTCCCTCATACCTTGTCGTATTCCTATCAACCAAAAAAGCATTGGACAGGTTTCGGTTTTTCAAATTTCACTTTCGTTAAAAAGGTATATACGATTAAATTTTTCAGATGCCAAATTATCAAACAGATCGTCAGAACCGTGTACAAAGTGAGTGCAATGAGTTGGTGAATGTCACGTTGCATTTTTGCTCAATAATCGGCCATATAAAGTCCATTGAATTTGAAATTTTAACACAACACCTAGTGGACATAATTATCAGATAACAGTAATATAATCTATTGTAATCAACCACTCATCACTCTTTGCAAGTTATAGGTAATTGATTGTTTGCTTGATTGATTGATTAATTGATTGATTGATTGATTGATTGATTGATTGATTGATTGATTGATTGATTGATTGAATGATTGGTAGGTTGGTTGAATGATTAATTGATTTAGTGATGATTATTTTATGGATTTGATGATTGATTGAATGATTGGTTGATTGATTGATTGATGGATGGATTGATTGATTGCTTGATGTATGGATTGGTTGATTGGTTTAAGGATTGATTGATTGGTTTAAGGATTGATTGATTGATTGATTGATTGATTGATTGATTGATTGAGTGTTTGACTGATTGATTTATGGATTGATTGATTGATTGATTGATTGATTGATTGCTTGATTAATTGATTGGTTGATTGGTTTAAGGATTGATTGATTGATTGATTGATTGATTGATTGAGTGTTTGACTGATTGATTTATGGATTGATTGGTTAATTGAATGCTTGATTGGTTAATTGAATGATTGATTGATTGATTGATTGATTGATTGATTGATTGATTGATAGATAGATAGATTGGTGCTTGATTTGAAGATTTATTTCCACATGTTGAACCAATTTCCAAACATACAATAAGCAATATATATCGTGATCATATTTTCGTTCAAACGAACATTGCAGTCAACACTGTTTGAAATACATTTTTACAATAAAATGGAAAAGAAACAATTTAAAACAAATATTTTACAACACTTTTCAATTTTCCTCTAGGTGTTTCGTGTTTGAATTAAGGGAGGAAGGGGATCACAGTCGGGAAAAGTACATAATCAACTTGTCATTACACCGAGTTTACCGCAGTGTTCAGAGCGCGACCTCACCTTTGATCGGTTGTTAGACAGAAGTGGTTAAAAAAGTGGAAGTGGTCTCTACCGGTAGACTTTTGAAATCGAGAACAATGTTGAATACCGAGATGATATTCTTCGCTGTGTGCATTAGAGTAGCAGTGTTGATGAATGCACGGTCTGAAGCAGCATCAAAAGCGTCTTTTCAGCGCAATGAGTTGGCTTTAACACCGCTTGAAACAGCTCGAAATGAAATGACACGCGGATTTGAGAATTGTACCCTGTATCCAGCTGAGAAGCACGTCGACTGCAGGAACAGTTACTTGACATTTGTACCCAGCGATCTACCACCAGATACCGAGTCTCTTGATCTGAGTAACAATGCATTAACATCCGTTAACTTTACTGCCTGTAAAATGCCAGAAAACGGATCTATTGATCTGTCTGTTAATAATATCCAATCCCTTACTCCTGATAATTTTACGTTTGATTGCCACTGTTCCTCCCTTAACATAAGCTTCAACCCGGTTCAATCAATCGATCCAGATGTCATCGCTTCTCTACGTGTCCGGAAACTCTCATTTGGAGGAGCCGGAGGTGGACTTTTCGTCTCGTCTCCGTTTCCGTCTCCGACATGGAACCATTTTTTTGAAGGCGTTGCCAGATCAAGAATAGAGGTCCTTGAAACATGGGTCATTGGCCTAGACCGAAGGCGAATGCCAATGTATTTCTTTGACGCCTTAGAAGATTATCCCAATGCGCTTCACTTGATCTCCTCATTGAGCCTAGGTCCGGACACGTTAAGAAAGCTTACAATTACAACCTTACAATTGAGGGCACCAATTAAAGTATTGCATCCATACCTCTTCTGGAATATGACTAGCCTATACGACCTAGATCTGTCTTCAAATTCAATCACCTTCATAAACCCTTCAAAATTATATTGGTACCTGAATCTGACGACACTTAATCTTGCTGGCAACAAGATGAAAGAAATAGAATCATATGCATTCCGTGGTTTGAACAATTTAGCCATACTTAATTTGGTACTAAACTTTGATCTTGTTGTTGTGAATCTGGATTCTTTTGGAGGACTTCAAAAGTTGCACACATTATTCCTAGGAGGTAGTCGGTTAACAAAACATTTTTCTATTCAGGTGCCCAGTCTAATATACCTCTCATTTCCATATACAAATTTCGCAGGTTGCTTGAAACCGGGAGAATCCTTCAAGTACACTCCTTCTCTCGAACTGCTAAACATGGCAAATTCGTTCATCCAGTCTGATGACATAATATGGCACAATGATGTGTCACTGTTTCAAGGCCTACATTCCTTACTCTTTCTTTACTGAGTGAAAATATGTTTTATACGCTACCCTCCGGAGTATTCAGGATTTATGGTCTTTGTAGAACTAGATCTAAGTACATGTCGCATAATTTCCATCAAATCGGGCGCATTTAATGAACTGAATTCACTCCAGACAATATTTCTACAAAATAACCAAATTAAACATTTCCATCCGGCTTTGTTAAATGGCTTGCCAAAACTTTCATTCTTCTATGCTGATAATAACGAACTAAACCGTCTCGATCAAGATTTCTTTAAAAATAATTCATTCCTTGTCAACATAACACTGTCGAATAATCACTTGGCAGGCTTCAACAAAAGCACCTTCGATCCTGTCGGTTGTCACTAGAGTCAATCGACATATCTGGAAATCCTCTAGTCTGTGATTGTCAGATCCGTTGTTAGTTGATTGGTTTCATGGTTCTCTGCAGATTCATAATAAAAGTGAAACAATCTGCTCCCCCGCGTCGGCCACGTTGGAACCGTTTCGCGGGAAACCTTTGATGAACTTCGAGCCGAAAGGTCTGTGTGACCCAAACTATGCACTCTACACTGGTATTATGGTGTCTGGACTAACAGTACTGGTCTTTTTAGTGCTCATTTACAGCAACCGCTGGAGTCTCAAGTACAAGTTATTTCTTCTGAAACTGGCCGTTTTAGGTTACAAAGAGATGGAGGATGAACGTGATCTAGAGAACTTTGACTTTGACATCAACGTCATCTTCAGTGATGACGGCGAGGAGTGGGTCCAAAACCAACTGCGACCATTTATCGCAGAGAGCTGTCCACATCTGGATAGGAATGTGTTTGGTGATGATGACCTCATGCTCGGCATGCATCGTATTGATGCTGTTCTCCACGCGGTGGAAAACAGCTTCAAGACCCTGATCCTCGTCAGCGCGGCAGCTGTCAACGATGACGATTTCATGACAAAGTTTCGCATCGCTCTCAATCACGTGAACGATGCCCATACAGAAAATGTCATTCTAGTCTTCTTGGAAGATGTAGAGGATGATGAGGTTCCACTCCTTGTCAGACTTTTTCTCAACGACCACGGATCATATCTCCAATGGACCAACGATGATGCAGGACAGAGATACTCTGGAAAAAATGAAGAAATATTTAGCCGTAAATCGAAGGATTGATCGTCGGATCCCTATCGAGTAAGACGTTGTACAACATTTCTTGGTTCAGTATACATGAACAAGATTGTCAGGTCTGAAGAATACTACAAAGTTTAATTTATCAATAAACTTCATATAGTTTTTGCGAAAGTGATATATATTGGAGTCTTCAATTATATAGCAATATCACTGCAATATTCATCTAGATGCCTTTTGAGTTACATAACAAAATAATACCGTTTACTTCGGGCAAAAATCTAAATTTATCACCTTTCGGCCACTGATAAAAACTGCAATCATTAAATGGGTAGTTCAGTTTGGTTTTTGGTTCAGTTTTGGTTTAGAGGGCGCTGCACGAAATGAACAAATGAAAATGAACTAATGAGTGCAAAACTTGAAAGAGCATACAATTTCGATGACAGATTAACTTTATTTGATCAAAATTGGCTCAGAAACGGCTGAAATATCAATAAATACATATTTTTTCAAAATTGTATAGAAGTTATTTGTTGTTGGTCTTTCTATTAAATCAGTATTTCAACAAAACATCACATGCATAGTTCGTATGAAAACGTGTTGAATGATAACATAATGTTTACTTAGTCGTTTGTAATTTTCTACACCATTCGAGTATGGTGAGTTATAGCAATTAGTTTGCAATTTTATTGTGCAGGCTTTGGTTATTAAATATCGGCCTTGCCAAAATATTGTACTATATACCCCTTTAAGCGTTCGGGAGCGCTTTTCAATAAAATCATTATGTCTCCATAATTACGGATAAATTTTAAAAATAAAAACCCTATTAAGTATTCTAACCATAAGCCCGACAACAAGGTACACAAGAAATGTGGACCCTATATATATTTTTTAAAAGGTCGGAGGAGGCCATTGTACCCCCCACCCCCCCCCCCCCCCCCCCCCGCCACACCTTCGATTTTCCGATTGCTTGGAAACTCGTAAAGATGACGCCCCGCCGCTTGTTTATTTTTTGTTTAGTCTTGCGCATCTTTTAAAGGGAGAGATCCTCTTTTGCAAGCCAAAATTCAAAAGTTGCGAGGTTATTGTCTTATATGAAAGGAAATGTCATTTAATAGCATGCCTGAAAAATTAGGGCTTGAAATCTCTTTTTCGTGGAGTTATAGACCTAAAACTGATTAAACTGAGGGGACGTCGGTTTAATGGGTACATACGTATTTTCGGCCGGTGAGTAAGTTCGTACACAGATTTCACGGAGTGCCAGATCGGTATGCATGACCCCTACGTGACCCGCGCTAGCTACGTGACCCGCGCATAAGTACTAATGTGTGAGCGTTTACCAAGCAAAATACCCAAACATCGCTTAAACTGACTACGTGTAATTATATATTCTTTATTTTTGTGATCTTTTTCCGTGACATACGTTAACAAAATGTCGGCTTCACAATACCTTTACGAGAATTAGTACAATATTGTTGTAATATTATGCTAAATCAGTTGAACTCCTTTATTGACCGATATATAGTTTAAATGGAGGGACGCATTCGTTTTTGATTCGTAGAATCCAAATTAGAGGGCTGTTCGCTCTTATTATTTTTTGCGTGTTACATTGATCCCCATCCGTCAACTGAAAGCTGTTCAGACGTTTTGTAAAAGTGGACCTGTCCCTTTAAAATCTTTTTTAATCGGACATACGGTTACGAAGTCACATAACTTTTGTCTTTGCATGTCAGCCCAAATATTGTTAACTTTCGTGATTTGTGTAGAAGACATATGGAAATATCAGTTTTTCTAAAAAGAGATACAATATTAACCTTTGTTATTTGATCTTCTTTACATTTTAATTTAGGTGTTGTATTGTAGGTTGAAATAGTTTGATCTTACCAAGCACTTATGCTAACTTTTGGTTCTATTTTAACAACAATTTTATCTGTCGTATAAATGTGTTTCATAGTATGTAATATTAGGAACTTCCTTAGTTAGCCTCTTGAGACTCTTCAGTAACACTAATCTTTGGATAGTTTTAAGAACATACATTATATATACGCGGAGGAGGTTTAAAAAAGTAAGTATTTAAGCATTAATTAAGTAAACTAATCTATGGTAGTAATTCATTGTTTTGTAAATCATGTACAGTTCGTATTTTAATGACTTGACTTGCATACTTTATATTATGATCTACTACATATTGTTGTTAATAAACTTCAAACATCATTATTATGTACTTTTACACTTACAGGACATATAAATACATGTATAAATACAGTGAAACCTCATTATAATGAGCAACTTGGGCCCATTTAATTTCCCTCGTTACGTTTCTTTGAATCAGGGTTTAAAATGATAAAATACATAGAATCTGAACAAGTCGTGTGAAATAACCGCGCTTTATCAGGTACCCCATTATAACTGAGCTCGTTGTAAAGTGGTTTCACTATGTGCAGCAAATTGGGGTTGATCTCATTTCTTTTGAATTATATGAACAGTTAGTAATGTTATTTTACTTCATGAAAATATAAATACGCAATCATATAATATCGATGTACGTTCGAAAAAAAATGTTTTGTAGCTTTGTTTACTTTTGTATATACTTTGTGAGAAGAAAATATGGCTGCTTTGTAATGTATGCATTACAGTACATCATTTACTGTTATGCCTTTTGGAAATAGAAATACAATTTGACACTTGTGATCTTACTGTTGAAGGATTTGAGCAACCGATACATGTAACTGCAAAGAGAAGACACATTTGGACCAATCTCATTTGCAATGCATACCACTTTTATTGGCTGAACTTGAATTTTGGAAAACATATAAAAGAAATTTTAGAAGAGATATCGATCATGAGGTTGTTATTGGTACATTTCTTCAAGTCTCAAGTAATGCACTTTTGCTTATAAATGTATGTTATTCTAAGGCCTCACATCATTTTTATTTGATTTGATTTGATTTGATTTGATTTATTTATTTTCAACACAAACTCATAATACAATAATTATACAGATGATAATGAAATGCATTCAATAATACCCTTTAATGCATTCTATAAAAGCATAATTAATTTTAATCGCATAAATATAGGATGTATCATACAAAAATAGATGTATTTTACAAATATGAATTTCTATGCGGTATATAAGCATAATAATGTTATTAATGTATTATAGTCATACTATCGTTATAATTATTATACCCCGTTTGTTGATTGCAATGTTTGTAAATTTTATTTTAGTTTTCATTGTACATGATTTTGCTTATGAATGTATGTTATTCTAAGGCCTCACATCATTTTGATTTGATTTGATTCATTTATTTTCAACATAATCTCATAATACAATAATTATACAGATGATAATGAAATGCATTCAATAATACCATTTAATGCATTCTAAAGACTAAGATTAGGTAGGATGTATCATGAAAAGATTAGATGTATTTTACCAAATATGAATTTCTATGCGGTATATAAGCATAATAATGTTATTAATGTATCATAGTCATACTATCGTTATATTATAACCCGTTTGTTGATTGCAATGTTTGTACGATTCATTTTTAGTTTTCATTGTACATGGTTTTGTATCCAAGCGTGGGGATTGAAAATCAATGAATTGAAAGTGAATGTGTTAATATAATCATTGTTTAAAATATTTCATTAATTTGTGGACGGGGGTGAAAATATATATCACTGTAGCTACGCCGCGATTGAAGGAAAACAAATTTAATCTTCCCAACAATAATGAGCCGCGTTTTGTATTTTTATTCTAATCATGCATCCATATGACCTGGTGCCGGATATTTTTGTGTGTGTGTGTGTGTGTGTGTGTTGTGTGTGTGTGTGTGTGTGTGTGTGTGTGTGTGTGTGTGTGTGTGTGTGTGTGTGTTTGTGTGTGTGTGTGTGTGTGTGTGTGTTCAACAGTTCATCCCGCAAAAATACACAAAGTGTAATTGCAAGGTATATAGCCATAGGGTCTCGTAAGAATTGTGAATATCTAATTATTTGACTCTGGGATCTCCACATGTATGATATTGGCGTCATAATTATACTCCAGCGTCAGTTATGTCTGAGCGCCCCCGTTTGTAGGAAAGCTAACCTGGGGGTGTTTCACAAAGATTCAAAGTTGAACTTATTAAAGTTAGACCTGACTTTTTTGAAAATCCGTTTAATAGTTTCTTTGTAAAATTGTTTAAAGTAACTTGAAACAGTTCTTTTGAAAAAGTGATTTTGCTATTATCAAGGAGCCTTGAAATAATTGATATAAAATTTTCTTGGAAGTTTCAAATATTGCGTTTTTTCTTTTGAATATGTTTTATTTCAAGGCTACAAATGGCTTTCCATAATTGTTTAGTCAAACTTTATAGTTCGTTCATTTGGTTTCGTTCTACTTTGTATCTTTGTGAAACACCTCCTGGGATTGTACTTCATGACATATAATCAATCGTTCGATTAATTGATTAACCTTACGATCAATCAAATGATTGTATGATCAGACGTAAATCTTTATGATACGAGGCTCAGATACCACCTTCACTTTGGCGATTTGTTCGTCTAAACTATCTCGTATTATCAGCCCAAAGAATTGAGCACATATAAAAATCAGCCTAGGAATAAGTAGGAGGGATTAATAGAAGTAACGAAAAGATTTTAACTAGAAGGCCGACAAAGTCAGCATACCCACGCCTCCCATTAGCCCTGTTCTACCCCTTCGTCGGCCTCAACCCTGTTTTGCTTACCGATGCATCCTAAAAACATAGTTTATGTGCACGCTGGAAAACCTATGGGCGCTGCCATGTACGGTACGCGACCGGCCTTTCCCGTAACATTTTTCTTGATTTTTCTGTCGAGTTGTCTTATTGGCTTACTGAGACATCTCTCTGATTCTTTATCCAATCAGAATAGTTATAAGATGTTTTAACAAAAACGGCTACGATCAGCTGATCGTCAGCTTTCAAATGATATACAAATCAATGGACAAATTTTTTTTGTTCAAGACTTTAGTAGGCCGCGAAGATTGGGTGAAAATGCAAGTAAAAAGAGCCAATTTCAAGGTTATTTTCAAATTTAAATATTCAAATTTCTAGAGTTTTTACATAAATAAGGTTTTCATGGAAGTAATGTTCTTTGTTTATATTTTCATCATCATATTGACAGTTGCAACTCTTAAATGTCAGTTTTTAAGCTACAACTTTCTGAAGTTAGGAGAAAAATATCAAATTTTCGAAAAATTCGGACAGCCGCATTTTTATTGCACTTTATATCGACCGTGAAGAAATACGGACATACACGATGTGTTTTAGGAAAATTAGATATGTATTTATAAATAATTCACAAACAACTTGTCGTTATTTTTGTTTATTTTCTAGATATAAAATTAACAATTCACTCTAAAAGCAGCTGAAGCAACATTCGTGCGCGACTCCATTGGGAGTTTAGCCATGTCTATCGGCGTGGCTATCCTTCGCCATTACATGTTACGCAATTCCAGCATGAATCTAAACCAATGAGTGCGCGG
>JBAMJV010012903.1:0-35000 GCA_037951105.1 Echinarachnius parma
TTGTTGTCTGTTCGCCTTTTTTGGAATGTGTATCTGGGCTAAATATAAATGATTTGTCTGGAGTTCGTTTTGCTTTCTTTTTAAATATGAGTTTAAAATACAAAAATGTGTAGTTTGATATGAATGCTAGACTGCCAAGTTGTGTCGCAAATACATGCTATGGATAGAGTATAATCTACACGCTTTCAAGTTTGTATATTTGTGTGTGATCTTGTTGAAGAAGTACACATTATCAAATGTTTGGTATGAATATTTGTATGAACTTTAATGGCTTCTAATTATGGCAATCAAATTATCACTAATTATGTTGTATGGCTAGAATTCATTCGTGTAAATGTATATATTAATTCACCTTTTGATTGGCTGATTTTTGTTCAGAAAATGAAGTTCTCTATATTATTTTGAGAATGTAAAATTGATTTCTTTATACAAATGTAACTATTTTGTGAAAGCCGTAGAGTTGTAAATAAAACAAGTTGAAAATACATGTATTGTACTTTTGTGCTATTTGCGTTATATACTTTGGGTTAAGACTACATGAAAACAATTGGGTTTGTATTTGCTTGCTTGTGTGAGTTTGTGTTTGCGTGTGAATTTGTGTTTTGTGTTTGTTTGTTTGTGTATGTATGTATGGTGTATGTTGTGTACGTGAGGTGAGTGTGTATATACATATTATATGTGTGTTCGCGTATGTTTCTTAATTTCTATAATTATAATTATGATAGAGTTAAAATGGTTAATTTTGAAATATTTGTTAGAACGCAGCGTATAATGTGGGTGTGACTTCCGGATGGAAATTATTTTTTGATTATTGTTTAAGTTCAGTGGGAGGAAGGCTAATTTTTGAATGTGATTATGAAATGAAAAAGATGAAGTTTACTTTGAAGATTCCTCCCTATTATTTGGAAATTTTGAAAGGTAGGTAGACTTGATTAATAATACATTGTAATATAAACTTACATATTTTGGAGAAAAAATAAGCTTTATATGGATGTAACCTCAAGAAAAAAATATGATTATTTTTATTGGAGAATTGAAAAAGTCATATGATTTACAGATAAGGGATGGACAAAATAATTATAATTATATAGATAAAGAAAATAAGACCAAGAATAACATTGATAGGGAAGCAGAGAGAGTTTCAATTTAAAAAAGGGATCTAGTAACTTTGTTGACATGTGCAAAAAGTGATGAAGGGTTGATGCAATGTATATTGTTGTTATCTCATATGTCCACAGGGTATTGTGTGAAAATTTCAAGTCAAATGGACATTGCATGGCCAAGTAATGAGCGAAAATGCAAAGTGATATTCACTAACTCACTGCACTCACTTTGTACACGGTTTCAAAACTCCACCTGAGTTTTTCTTATCTGAATACTTCAATCGTACATATCTTTGTAACGAAAGGGAAATTTGAAAAACCGAAACCGGTTCCATGATTTTATTGTTAATACGAATACAACAAGGTATATGAGGGAACCGCTAGAATTAAATTGTATTTTGAGGATTTGGACAATGTTACTAAGTCCTTTTAAGTTACTGCATGGAGCAATTTATACTAAAGATCATTTATTTAGATTTGTTGAAGATAACTTAAACTTATGTTTGTACTTGAAACAGGAAAGGGGAACATATTCACATATATTTTTACGTTGTGTAAATGTTAAATTGATATGGCAAGCTTTGGTAAAACGTTTTGAGTTAGATGGAAAAAAGGGACTTTATAAGTTGGCGAGTTATTTTTGTTGGATTGTCAGGTAATTCAAATATAATTAAAAGTTGCAACTCTATAATTTTTATGGTAAAATATATGTTATTTATATTTTAGAAAAGGGGGTGTACATGTACTACCAACCATTGATAAAATACAGAAACTCCTTTTAGATTATAAGGATCAAGAAAAGAAAATTGCAATGAAAATGAGGAAATCAGGGCTGCACTTCTCTAATTCTCTTTATTATGTAGTTTTATATTTGATGTAAATTGTTTGAAATTCATTTTATCCATTTGTATGTTGCATAATTATGTATACGAAATTGTTTGTATACAAAAGGAAAGAATCAATATTTGACCAATTTACGGTATGTGAATTGTA
The DNA here is from genome assembly GCA_037951105.1 of Echinarachnius parma. Lineage (NCBI taxonomy): Eukaryota > Metazoa > Echinodermata > Echinoidea > Clypeasteroida > Echinarachniidae > Echinarachnius > Echinarachnius parma. Next base: position 2,097 of record JBAMJV010012903.1, read on the forward strand.
TTTCCGTTAAAGCAAATAGGAACAGCGCCATCTATACGCATTTATAAGACATTGTTGGTCAATTTTATACGATTGTATTATTGATACAAATTTAATTATTATAATGGTAATGGGGAAAAGTGAAACTTGCTGACATTCTTCTATAATTAATGATATCACTTCAAGCGAATTTTGTACAAAATACAGAGTAATATTTTGGCTTAAACAAAGCTCTGGATTAAAACAATACGCATACACCATATTGTTGAAATAGTTGAATGATACATTTTCCATAATACCTTTATAAAAGAAACGGCTCAATGTGTACATTTTCTTTCATGACGGGTAATTTGGCTAAAAATATCAACACTTGTCTAAATTGCCTTTAAGTACTCTCTTAATGCGAAAGAGTGGATTCTCCGCTCTAGCTGTCGAGTGACATGCGTTTCAACTCTGAAAAGAGTTGAAATCGACTCTGAAAAGAGTTGAAATCGACGCCGCCGCGTGTTGAATAGGCGTTCGCGATAGTATAGGTATGAGTTACCGTTTCAACTCCGAGAGCGAGTTGAACAAAAATCGAGACACAGCCACTAAGGCAGCCAATCAGTGATCATCTTTGAGTCACGTCACGCGCGCGATAAGGGAAAATTTAATTCGATGCGCGTTGCGGGAATTGTTTGCACCGCTGTATATAGCTCGCTCTTCGTCATCATTTTGGACGTCGGAGATCGAAGATTTAGGAGATCGAAATCACATTCAGACGGTTCTATAATAAAGGAGAACTCAGTGAGGACTTCCGCAAAACACTTGAAGGTGAGTTTTTATCATGATTTAAGTTTATACTTAGACAAATCAATCTTTCACTTTCGGCTTTCATTTATACGCCAATTTGCAATCACAACGCAAACGTTACGGCGCGCACCAATGTAAGTGCGCGCGTGTGTGTGTGTGTGTGTGTGTGTGTTTGTACACGGGGTGTGACTTGTCAAAAATGATGGTCAAACTCAAGGCGATTAAATAGTTGAAACATAATTTCCCTTTGCAACATGTTCAGGGTAATTAGTATACTGAAATATTCTCTAAGTTCTAAAGATTATAGATGAACAGAATAATCGGGTAAAAACTGACTCATCTTGCAAATTATCCTCAATATCTTACTGGTGGTTCAGCCATGGTTTCTTTCAATATTATGGACAAGTATTATAACTTCGCGCGTATTGAAACTTCGCGCATCATATAAGCGGTACGCAAACATTAGAACACGGACACGGCGACGGAATTTTCTGACGCCAAATGAAAGAGCACACATTACTTACTAATCAACCAAAAAATTAGCAAACAAAGATCGATATTTCTTGAGAAAAAACTTACTTTTTGTGTGTTTTTTCGTGTATAAATTATGGACAATAGAAAATCATCAAATTAAATCGAAATCCTTCCCGTAGAACTGACTTGTTGTTATCGAAATGCTGCGTAAAATGCTCCTTTATTCGTCCTTCCTTTCAAATTTACTTTCGGATCGCGCAATCTCCGTAGAAAGCTTGACAACGCGCGCGTGCCAAGATGCTAATACGCGCAAAAGTTTGCATCTTCACACACCCATTGACATGCGTGTTAAAGTTTGCTACACAGGATTGCGTGTTAAGTCAATGGCAGTGTATCAAAGTGTATGGAGCGCGAAGTTTCAAGACTACCGTACTCGGTGGAGAATCTCTTGTGATATGACATGGTTACGGAATCGGGCCAATAACACATGAATTGTGAGTTTAAATCGAAAATGTTTTACATACATCGAATCCTCAGAATAGAGGGAGTATTTCAATGCTTGTTTCATTGAGATTACAATAATTTTTGTTGCTCCTACGACACTTTGAAAAAGTTCGAAATTTTCGTGCGCGAAGTTTCAATACACCTTCATATAGACAGTGATACTCTAGCCTAGTGCGCGTAGTGGAAATACCAAACCGGCTCGTTTTATTGGCTGAATATATCCAAATAGTCTAAAGACTTCATCACTTATTCACATATCAACTTCACTATTATAATTTAATATTTCCTTGGCTTTCATACCAGCCATATTTCCAAGCACATAGCCCATTCCTTGAGAAATCCACAACTAGCAAACACAATTACCACTAAACGCGCGCGCGCCGATCACATCACAGTCACAGAGTCCGTTTCAAGTAAATTCATGCACAAATTCCTTACAAATTCCCTTATTTGTAGCTCATCTATACATAATACATCAATTCATATATCAAGCCTTCTTAACAATTCAATTATCTATCATATAAGCTATCATTTATCTCATACTTTGCATTTAAATAACAGAAAACTACAAATAAAGGTCGTTTCTAATCAATTACTGGTCCGGAAGATGGGCTCATGAATATTGCAAATGATGCTTTATGCGTAATTTGCATATCATGTGTTTTGGAGTGGTCGCTATAAGTGGAACTACGGTAATTAATGCTAAGTTCTAACCTTTGAAGCAAAGTATCGCTTCTGAACTATTCAGCATACTTTTGTAACAAATATCAATCTTAACTATCGGTATATAACATTGTCATATCATTTGAATTATAATTGGAATAAAAGTTTCGAAAAAGCTTTGTAACAAACGTTTATACCGCTTATGCCTACGAAATATCTGTGTTGTGCGTCGTACATACGCAGCGTTTGTCAACTGCATGGCGCTTTATCAAATACACTACCATCAACAACAATACGACACTCATATTACAACTCATCATCACAAGAATCACTCGATTATTCGTACTCAGTACATGTCACAGTAAGATCATAACTAAGTTTACCTGGTTTGTGAATTAATCCATTCTTGTTAATCTTCCGTTTCGAGCCTATAGTTTAAGTTCGACAATCAGTAATATTTAATAATTGTAAGTGTTGCTATGTCTTAATTACAGACTTATCAATAATACGCGCCGTGGCGCATATATATAATTATTAATTAAATACCTTGGGTACTGTATTCCATTTCTTAAATGTGTATTTCCAAGGTAAATGTTCCTCTCAAATATTAGGCCTTATAGTAGGTAGTAAACTGTCCCTTTTGGAGGTCTGCATTTGTTTGATTGATCTGTCAGCAGTGGTCGGACTGATTGGGGGGGGGGGGGGGGGGGGGGGTGGGGGGGGGGGGGGGGGGGCACACCTTATGTATTTCTTTGTTTTTTTTCAAAAAATGTCCCCTTATGTTTTCTATTGTTTGTTCAGAATTATTGGGGGGGGGGGGGGGGGTACGTGCCCCCCCCCCCCCCCGTGCCCCCCTGTAGCTACGCCACTGTCTGTCAGTCACCATACATTTTTTAATGGTTGTACAAATGATTTTTTTTTGTTCTCATATTTTCATTTGATTGCAGATTTGATTGTTGAAATATCACCCACCGACACACACTGCATCCCAGATGAACGACAGCTGGGATCAAAGGGATACCCGATGACACACCCAGCTGCAACATAAACGTAAGCAGTGTGCCAGCCTACAATAGAATGAAGAAAGGCAACCGCGCAGATAAACTAGACATGCACGAAGACGAGCGATACAAGTGCGAAGCCGACAGAGACAACCATCAAGACGAGCAAAACGACCTCGAAGATGAACAAAGGCGAGCTAAGCAGCCGCAAAGACCAGCGAGACAAGTGCCAAGATAACAGAGACGACCAGCAAGACGACCACGAAGACAAGCGAAGATGAGTAAGACGACCACGAAGACGAGTGAAACAGTCGCAAAGATGAGCGAGACAAGTGCCTAGATGACAGAGACGACCAGCAAGACGATCGAGATGACCACGAAGGCGAGCAAAGACAAGCACGAAGACGAACAGGCAGCCGCAAAGACGAGCGAGACAACCGCAAAGAAAACGAGTGACTCGAAGACCAGCGAAGCAACCGTGAATGCGGCTTCGACAGTAACCTTGACGAAACCAACTTCAGTGAACCGAACACCAGCTTTCAGAGTCCGTGCAGAGCTGACACTTATCGCTAGCCCAACGATCATGGCGTTCGCGACACAGGCCACAACTCGGAGGATATGCGATTGTGATATGGAATGTGAACGTTGAACTGCATGGTTTGGTTGAATTTTTGTATAAAATATAAACTTGAAATTACTTTTCAAAAGGAAGAAGTTTTGTCACCTTCCTTGGTCATGAATCCATACATTTTAAATACATAGGCCTACAAGAACATGCCTGTAGTAGTCACCAACCTTCTACAATGGCCACTTTTCTAGTTTTCAGTAGGTGGTCACTATACACATGTTTGACTGTGTACTACTGTAGCTCAAGACATTGCTGCCCCCGAAGCCAGAATCAATCCAATACAGATCTGCCTATGTGAGGGGCCAGATTAAATCCAGGAAACATGAACATGTCCCTATTTAAAGGCTTTAACTATGATATTAAAATGTCCTGAATATAGATCAATTATCTGCCAACTGTTTCTTACCTTTTGCAAGGTGGTGTGATAATTTGTTAGGTATAATGCATGAAGAACAATTGTTTTTTTTAAATCGAATTAACTTCCAATGTGAAGAAAAAAGACTTCTTAAGATTGGGATGAACATTGCTTGGGCTAAAACGTGATGTTTAGGACTTGGGCCCACTGTTTTATGAAAGGCTACATGATTATGTTGTTGTATATAAGTATTATTGTAACTGTTTTAATGGTAACTTACAAGTTTTAATTTTTCGTTTGCTTCTCCAAAATTGTATACTATCCTGTTAAATTATTGCCCAACGGTTGGTCCCCAACATGTATTCCTATTGGATGTATTTATGAATTTTTTACCTGTTTCTGAACAGATTATTATGAAACAAAGTCCGCACTGTCTCTAACATTGTGTGCCATTTCACATAGTTGTTCATTATCTCACATATTGATAAAAGGGCCCTGTAAAGTAAACCAAAATTAAATTATTCCTTTAAATGTATTGTGATAATGTTACAATTTATATCCAACTGTTCTTGAAACTTGTGATGAACATTGTATTACTGGTGACCGATTATATTACTGAAATGGCAAGCAGCCCTTTAACTGTCCTAATTCATTAGCAGAACTAGAGGGTTGACTGTGAAAGGAAACAAAATAATATCTCTGCATGTGCAAAACGGTTTAACTGGCCACCAGTAGTCTTTGTCTTTTTAGACTAACCAATATTGAAATCATCTTGTTCTGAAACATGATATTACTAAGGTAATTAGATTTCCCAAGTTGTGTTGTATTGCAAATATCTCTTCACACATTGCTGTTTTGCATGAACTTGTAGATTGTTTGATGCTTGTGTGTTTTTATATATATATGTACAATGTGTATTTTAATGTTTATATTTCAAATTGAATTAAAAGGAAATTAAAATTTCTTTAATCAGGAAATTTAATATGTCTTAGAAAGTTTAGAATTGAAGTAGAAGAGTGAATACAGTGTAACCTCGTTACAAAGAGCTCTGATAAAACAAACCATTTATAACAAAGTCATTTTGCTTGTCCCAGCCGTTGTAAAAAAATGTTTTAACCCTTTGTTTTATAACAAGGTGATTGTCTTAATCGCAAGGATCTTTTTGTAAAGAGGTTTCACTGTAGCATAATGTTGTTGTGTACCCCATAAAAACAATGTATGCCCAATGGGCAGTGGTTCACCTTTTGTTTTCACTAAAACATGAGGGCAAGACAAATCATTCTATTCTATTGCTAGTACATTGTTTTTGTATGTTATTTTTCGAGGGGAAAAAAGATACAATCAATTACCTTGTTAATACCCTAAAATAGTTTTGCAAATTATTGTTTTGATTTCCTTTGGGGCTCATTCCAGCAAAATGTGAACCATCACACAGCATGTGTGCACGATACATTGTTCCATTGAACACAACAATTTATTTCCATTATATTTTGTTTCACAAACTGCATTTTCAATGTAAGAATTAGTGTATGCCTATATGGGACATTATGTGTGTTTATGTGCGTATGTTTGTTAACATGTATATGTGCATGTGGATGAATATCTAAACCCCAAATTGATAGATTTTGTAATCACCCCATCCAGCTTGAATGATTTCCACTCCAGAATGAGAGTTAAAACAACATTAACTCTGCATTAGGAGTGGATTCCACTCCAAACGAAGTGGTCACTAATATGGCTCCCTAAGGAGTGAACAAGGGAGTGGATCTTAACTCCCTTAAAGAGTGGACAATTTCCACTCTAGTTTGGAGTGAAAAGGGGGTCAACTCTGGGTTAGGAGTGGATTCCACTCCAAACGAAGTGGTCACTAATATGGCTCCCTGGGGGGTGAAAAATGGAGTGGATCTCAACTCCTTAAAGAGTGGACAATTTCCACTCTAGTTTGGAGTGAAAAGGGGGTCAACTCTGGGTTAGGAGTGGATTCCACTCCAAACGAAGTGGTCACTAATATGGCTCCCTAAGGAGTGGAAAAAAGAGTGGATTTCCACTCCAATACATTAAGAGAGTAGAGCTAAATGGTGATACCATATATTATAATTAATTTGTTTACATGGAAGAGAAGAGAACAAAGAGATTGTATAAGGATTCCACATATAACGTTAGTTACAAAACGAAGTTCCAAAACGTTAGTTACAAAACGCAACATTATATTAGAATGAAAGTGCTTTAATTTTGTTCTTCTTACAAAATTAAGATATGTTTGTAACTGAATTCCATCTGATTTAATTCACCTTAATTTTAACTATCTATAATGTCTAATATATTAAGACCAATATCATTCACACTCTCGCTAAATAGTAGAATCAAAGAAATCGCCCAATAATGCCTATTGAAAATATCCTCTTTATGTCATGATAATAAATAATTGAGATTTTTATGTTTTTAAGAACAAAGAAATATTTATTTTTTCTTAAAAACATAACAATCTAGAAATGTACATACTTTCTTTCTATAGTATTAACAAAGTCGTTCAAGGTCTGAAGTCTCCTACATAACCTTTGAAAAATAACATACAGTGGTAATTTGGCTAAAAATATCAACGCTTGTCTAAATTGCCCATAATTAGGGCTAAATGGAGATACCATATATCATTAATTTGTTTGCATCGAAGAGAAAAGAACAAATAGATAATATAAGGAATCCACGCATAACGTGAACAGTTACAAAACAAAGGAGACACGAATAAAACACAACATTATCTTTGCATAAGAAGTTCATCTGTATTCAATGTATTGGTATTTCATAAAAGAATCGGAGGTAAATGCGTGTATATATGGTGATCAACATGCTTTAATCGTTCACTTCTAAATAACTTATGATTTGTGTATACAATGGAATTCCATCTGTTTTAGCTCAACTTAATCATCACACTATAATCATAGAGAATTTGTAATATTTGAATATTGACAGACCAATACGATACATACTTTCACTAAATGGTAAAAAATTAAGAACCACACAATAATGGCTATTTCAAATGTCCTCTTTATGTCAATAAATAAATCATACATGTTATAAAAACAATGTAATACATCATCATTACATTATAATTAAAAAAAAGAACATTGAGATGTTGATGTTTTAAGAACAAACACATAAGCGTTATATTAGTGAAAGAAATACATTTATCATGTAGAAAAAGACGCAAATAAAAAAGGGTGAACAAAAAAGAAAAAAGACAAAGAATAACACAATTGATCTAGGGCTCTACTACCACCATGCTTATGACGTTATCATGTTTAAAGCTTGTTTCAGTTCTCATGACACCATTATACAGTGGCGTATTAGCAACAAGACCATGAATACACTTTTTTTTTTAATGAAAAATAAATAAAGTTTGCCCCCTAAACTTTACATCAGTCGGACTAAGCCACGTCATTGACGTCATATTTATGAACACAGTTATACAAACACACACGTAATAGTCATAGGCGTATGAGGCGGGGGGGGGGGGGGGGCTGGGGGCTGCAGCCCCCTGGAGTTCTAAAAACGGTCATATTCGGTCAAAAACACCTCAAGTTATGGCAAAATCATGTCATATTTTGGCAAATCCGTCTGTTGGGGCCACACTCCGTTCAGGGTCAAAAAATGACTCGGAATAGGGTCACGAAGACCCGGAATGGGGTCACATCTGACCCCATTCCGAGTCATTTTTTGACCCGGAATGGAGTGTGGCCCCAACAGACTCTTTTCCGGGTCAGTCTGACCCGGGTGTTTTTAGAGTGCTTGCTTGAAATATTCGGGCAAAGTTGCTTGTATAATATTGAAAATGGGAAGGATAATTATTCCGGCAAAAGACTTCAGCCCCCTGAGAAAAATGTGCTCCTACGCCTATGCACATACATACACACAAACATACGCATACAAATAAACAGAAACAAACTTAAGTATACGCGCGCAGGCTTCGAAGAAAATACCGAGAACATTATTGTTTATTTTAGTAAGCTGTTTTTTATTATTTTTATCAAAAGTATTACATTTACAGCTAATATGATTATGCACAAATGAACGAAATAGTATACACACTGATACACAGAACAACAAATATACAAATATAAACAAATATGTCAATATATATATACATCAAATCTTTATTTTTTCTTCACATCACCAAACACACAAATAAACCAAATATTCGTACTGACATCAGTGATGTGACATACGCGTTTGCGACAAATCTTGATGCATATAGATTTCACTAACACTCACAGAAACATACGCGAACACACATATAAATTATACACACTCACACACGTACACAAACAAACACATACATACATAATTATACATACACATGCACACACAAACAAACAAACACAAAATACTAATTCACACGCAAACACAAACTCACACAAACACGAAATTACACACACACACACACACACACACACACACACACACACGCACACACACACACACACACACACACACACACACGTATACACCAACACAGACAAACATACATAATCCGTGACACGCGCGCACGCGACTGATAAACTACCCAGGGAGCTCATTAGCCGCTTGTCTGTTGCCCTCATCCCATCTTCCGCTATTTTCCCCACTAAATACCCAAATCCCAGGTGCAATGACACAACTAATAGGGTCCTTGCTTCCAACAATACAACGGCAACAAAACAAAACAATGATAATCCTCTTTTGGTTTTATTTTCGCCTTCTTAACAGATAAGTTAAACTTATATAGACATGAAAGAAGAAGAAAGAAAACAAAAGCAACGAAGGGATGTCATCTGCATGAGATATAAAAGGAAAGAAGAAGACAAAACGGAGATGTTAACTTAGATATAAGTTAAAATAAAACAACAAAGAGATGTCATCTTGGATAAAAGAGACGAACAAGGGGGTATCATCTTAACAAACTTTAAAACAAAACAACAACGGGATGTCATGATATAAAATAAAACACAACAACAAAGGGTTGTCATCTTCACTCAAGAACATGCGATCATATGCGAGAACGTGATCACTATAATGAGCTTGGTGCGTTAACGAGCTATAGATTTGCCGAGCTGCCTGGATCAGTAGGGATTTTCCCCCCTTGGAGTTTTGATTCCTTTTGTTTGAAGTTCATGTCTTTCTACGTATCTTCTTCTTTATGTGCATGTCTTTCAAGCCTGTATATCCCTTTAAAAGTGTAGCAATGGACAACCATGACGGGTGTGTGTGTAGGGGAGGGGGGGGGGGGGGGGGGGGGGGAGTAGATATGGGTTTTTTTGAAATTGTATTGTGCAGATTTCATGAAACGTCACATCTACGTCTAAAGTGATAGATTATTGTGTTATTAATAAAAAAAGTTGTTTGTTGTTATTATGATGACGATAATATGGTCACGACGCAGGATGGGCCCTCTCCTCGATCACATGGCGCCTCCACATCACACCCACAACGTCATCAAGTTGAAGAAACATCACGTGCGTTTGCCAATGGTAACCATGCATTGGTAGCCAATGATGGTAAAACTCACTAGCTTAGCTGCATTCTAAGTCTATTTTTGATGATATAGCTAAGTAAGCAACGTTCTCAACAACATCCTCTTAGTTACTGACTATGGTTATCTGGGTTTATTATCTACTTAGTTAACACTAGTTGGCATCTAGAATGAGCTCTTGTCACACACTTAGCGCCATCATCTAAAACAGACTTAGAATGGACCTTAGCTATATAGTGTGTGTGTTTTTTTTCTCATGAAAATGGGCCCAGGAAAATAAAAGAAAGACGTCATCCATCCCGATTGAATGTGAGGGATTGCCCGCGACTCGATTTTGTCACGGCTCAAGGAAGGAATTGCCCCTTGCCCCGTATCATATGTGAATTTATGCCCCCGCCTTTGACCACGTGACGCCACCAATCATTATTACGTGTAACGTATAATCTTGTCACGGTCCAATGAAGAAATTGCCCCTTGCCCTATTCACTATGATAATTTATACCCTCCTAGCTTGCTGCCCCCCCCCCCCCCCCCCCCAATTGCCCTGTCTTTGCCCCCGTCTTCTTTTACATTTCCGACGCCACCAATCATCATTATGTGTCACGTTAATTTTGACACGACTCCAGGGAGGAATTGCCCCTTGCCGCACTCCTGTTGGAATTGTTGCCATTCTTCTTGCCCCCCCCCCCCCCCCCCCCCCCCACTTTGCACCCCCCCCCCCTTCTTGCCCATCAAGATGTCTTGCCCAGTTCTTATAAATTACGTTAACGTTGTCACGACTCCAGGAAAGAATGCCCCTTGTCCGTGACCTTTTTAATATACTACTATTTGAATACATGCCCTTCTAGCTGCTCCACCGGCTGTTTTGCCCCTATCTGAATTGACCATGTGATGCCACCAATCATTGTTACGTGTGATGTATATCTTGTCACGATCCAATGAGGGAATTGCCCCTTGCCCCCCTGATAGCCCTGTCTTGCCCCCGTCTGCTTTGACATTTGCATCGCCATCAATCATTATTATAAAATAACACCATAGCATCTAGTAGGAACTCCATTAAAATGATTGATTATGAATTAATAATTAAGTATTGTGGCGTAAATATTCATTTTGAATGAACACCAAAATGACAAAACTACAATAACACAGCAACACCAACAACAACAACAACCCAACTGCTACGACCACGCACTTTGTATTTCTTTTTCTTTTCGAATGACAATACCCTAAATTACGAGGGTCCAGTACATTATGTTATGAATAACAAGTTTTTATTATTATTATTATTATGATGTGGTCACGATTCAGGATTAGCCCTCTCCTCCGTTGTTGACGAATGGCTTAATCCCCTTCATTTTTTTTTGTTTAACCATACCGTCTCCCCCATCAACAACATGAATGAAAACAATATATTTATCAAAACAAAATAACTTTTCGAAGGTCTAATATACCCTAAACTTTGAGGATCCTTCCCATATATTATGTTACCAATAACAAGTTATTATTATTATTATTATTATAGGTTTTCCCCGGCCAATTTCCAACATTACGCGCCCAAATTCGTTTATGTGCATTCAATTTCGTGCAATTGCCGTGGAGGAGTCGCTTTGGTCATTCAAATTCATATTACGAGCATGCATATTCGTATATGGGCACTCAAATGTCAAATCGCGAAATTGAAATTCGCAAATGGGCATTCGATTTCATCATTGGGCGCTATTTTCAACAAATGGGCATTCAATTTAATATATACGGCAAGCTCGACAATCGCCCGTTTGTGCATTCAATTTCGTTAATGGGTGACCAATTTCCAGAAATGTTCATTCGATTTAAGTTGCTCAAAAAACGTCCATACGTACTCACACATACACATATTTACATGCATGTATACAACCATGTACATACGCACACACATACAAACAAACATATACATGACATACGATGACTTTTAGACCGCGGGCCGAACCGTGAAAATCGCCTTATTTCTTGACTTTCGTGCTTCAAATCTCGTATCTACCTGAATTTTGGCATGTGGGTAGTGAAAAATTCACTGAACACAAATTCATAACTCGTCAAGCTCAAAAAGTGCGCATTTTTTCAAAAGTAGAACAAACTTGGAATTTTGTTTTGTAACACTCTCTGAAAAATAATCCAATCCCAGTGCATCTCTCATTAGAACGTAACAGTGTCCCATAAGCTAGGGCCAATCAGATCGCTTGTTGTATCGTTGTGCGAAAAGTTTGTTTTGATGCGATGTAATGACACGTACTTTATCTGGATTTTGTTGTTTACATGGAAACTAAACTCACAGTAAATTAATTCATTTAGAGGAATTAATTCCGAAATAGATAAGGAATGAGTACCACCTTGAAAATTTACCAAAAACACATTAGAAGTTGATAAATAATTTAACGAAAAGAGACCGATACGGCACTAGCACTTCGGCTAACGAAGATCATCAGGCTAGTGTCGCCTGAGCTGCGGGGCACTGGTCGGCTACAAAAGGTGGCATGGAGGCATAATAATGCAATCGCCCTCAGCATGAATCTAGTTTAATTTTACCCCGGGAAAAAAGCTATTCTCCTAGTTACTGTCTGTCTTGGAATGGATTGTAATATATTTGTCTTTATCTAAAGGGAAAGTCCACCCTAAATCTAAGTTAGTTAAGATAATGGCATAACTAAAGAGAGGAACGTGACAGTGAAAAATTTCTTCTTGTAAATATATTGCCTTTTTTTTTATAATTTATTAATTTTCCATGATGAAACATTTTCTGCTTCTATTAAAACCAACTTATTTTCAGGGTGGACTTTTCCTTTGAGGAAATAAATAAAGGAGAGAAATAGAGGGTAGATGGAGAGATTGTGAAATTTGGTAGACTGGTATTTATTTATTTATATACATTTGTTAAACATTTTATTTTGCTTTTTTTTTTTTGCATCTGGACTAATGGTATTCGATTCATCACACAGCACACTCCCCAACTCAAATCATCCTTCAGCATCCCATTGGCAATATATATAATAATAATTTAAATAATAATACAATAAATACAAAATACAAAAAAAACCCATGTATACACCGACAACTTATCTCTCTTATCATATATCTATCTTTCTCTCTTACACACACACACACACACCCACACCAAAACATACATGTACACAAAGATACAAACAATCCAGTCCAGACAATGCACTTATTTATCACACCAAATTAATTGATATTAGAGCACGATAAGAACAGTTGTAAAAAAAATGAGATAAGTCAAATTTTCCATATTTAGTAAAATCTTTATGATCTTATTTTATCTATCTCAATGAAATGAAAATCACTGGAAATTCTGGTAATTGGGCAAAATACAAAACAGTAGAAGTAATGCATAGATTAAGTAGACGCATAAAGAACAAACATTCTTATAAATGAGGTAACATTTTCTGGCTATTGAAAAGAATCTCGGTTATAGCGATATTCCAGTTATAACGAGTTAAAATCGATAGTCCCGACTACCTTGTTATAAAGAGATTTCCCCAGTTAGCAATACAAAATTATCATAATTCATACAACAAATATTCAAATATTTAATATCATGTTGTACTGTTTCATTGATTCATACAAAGCATGTAAACCAGACATACAATCAACTTCCCTATTACTTGCCTCTGATGATTTGTTTTCTTTGTTTTTAAACATAACATAGACAAACATAATATTTGTCTTAATTTCATTAGTTTGTAAGGCAAATAAAACAAAACAAATAATATGAGCATTTATGGAAACGTTTTACATATTTCACAATTCTTCCTGAGCTGAAGCAAACCTATTCATAAAACAATTCATGCTTTCACTAGTCCGTTTCTTAACTCACTACATAGTGCAAATATTTAAAACAGCTTCTATACATTGTATACTAGTGTGTTAATGTTAATCTTAACAGCAAAATACTATATATACAGTAGTTAGAAGAAGGCAGACATGGAAGAAAGATTACTTGCACAAATTGATAAATAACCACATTGTATACCATAAAACATAAGCTTATAGAATCATGAACATTAAAATGTGTAACTTATTTATCTTACATAATTGATATACTTGTCATAATAATGGAACAAAATACTAAATGCACAAGAGTACATTCCCAGTCCAAATATATACATACACTGGTACAGTGTATCTATTCATAAGCAGTGAATACAAGTCAAGGAACCTCAATCTTCCAACATCTATTTTCTTCCCATTATTTTTGGTAAAATATTACAGGTATGATAGAAAACAACTTACAAGTGTCATGTTATAACAACAACAAAATAAATAGATAGATAAATAAACTTTAACAAATCAAATTACTTGGTCATGGAAATTAAAATTAGTCAAAATGTATCAGAATCAGATTTGTCAAAACAAAATATTGGTTCATGTTAATACGGTAAGCATAAATTATGTTAAACTTTATGACACTTCTTTTACCTACATGTAGCACTCTGGCTAGAATGGTACCCATTTACACATGGGTGGAACATGGTAACCATAGATTAATATCTGCCTAAAGGACTATAGGTGAACCATCCATCTTAAAATGTTTGTTTACCAGTAGACTTTTTAAGGATATACTTAGCTCCATTGCAGATAATGCAATGCACTGGCAATATATTCAGTTTATAAGTCATGGCTGGTAGAGGGTTGATGTCCGTGTGTAAAACTTGACCAAAGCAGTCTCTTTGGTACAGGGGAATCCTCACTTGCTGACACTTACTTGATACTTGATGAGGTAATCCCTTGATGCAGCTGCAAAGCTATACTTGGATGATGTGCTGGTGTGTCATCAGGAGGTGGCATAATACAATTTTCACTTTGCACATGTGTACAATAAAGATGCAAGAGTGAATGTGCAAGCAAAAAATCAAGTATAGTGACATTTAAACAATGTGGGAGCCCACGGGAGACTGCACTTCTCTAATGGTGGGTAATGCAGCCATTTGAAAGGTAGTCAGTCCTGTTATTTTGATGACCGGCCCAGAGAGATGGTTCCAGACTCGTATGGTCCGTGGATACAAAAATGACACCTTGTCAATAGTAGATAATGGAACGGTGAACTTCAGGTTGTGATCGTGTCTTGAATAACACAGTTGGCTTGGCGGACTTCTGGTGGGAAAGGCATGTGGCCTGGCCTAGCTGATGATGGATCTTGTAAAAGAATGTGCACTGTGCAAGGAGTCACCGGACGTGCAGTCGGTCCCACCCACATCTACAATGTTTTGTAAATGGTCCTGATAGGACGGTCCCACCCAAGGGCTGTCACGAGCGAGGAAGATGTGGTGGATCTTGAATTGCTGATCAAGTCTTGCTGGCTCTTCTTGGGGCTATTCGGTAAATAGCTGTGTCTTCTCAGCATCTGTGGGTTTTAACAAGGAGAAGGGAGAAAAGAAAATTAAAACCAATTTCATCAAAGTCATTCTAAATATGAAAATCTATTACTAGTCATTAGGTGATTTCAGGTAGATAGTTGAAGTCGGTGTTGGTGTTGAGAACATGGATCAAGCTACTGAACCGAGCTCCAACACCGATGGTAATAATAGAAAGATGATACTGTTCACCTTAATCATGTCATGGATAGCTCAACACCGATTGGACGTCATGCCTTTATTTCAACAGGTAGGACATAAAATTTTAAATCATACTGTCAAACCAAAATAGAATATATATCAATCATATCCAAGGATTTTCAGTAATTTGTGATGTTGTCATTTGGTTCGTGATCTTCAGATTACCAACACTAACATCGAGCTCGAAATCACAAATTTCACTAGAATTAGGAAGTTCTCCTTTTTCATGTTTTTGTTCGAGTGCAATTTTATTTCGGGAAAATGGGAATACTTTTCAAGTTTCATTTGATGAAGTCGTAGAGCTAGATATGTTCATATTATAACGGGAACTTACCAGCAAGTTCCGGATGTCTTAGAGTTACAGTCATCTTCTTCTTCTTCGGGTTAATCTGCCTTCTTCAATCTGGACTCTGGAGATTAGTGTTCAGTATAGCCATGAATGACTTGTCCCACACATTCACTTTCGTGTAATGTACATCGCTGCAACCTCACTTTCCAACCTCTTTTCCAAAGTTATCAATTTAGCTGCACACTCCTTGCACTTTTCATAGATTTTATCACTAGATGGTATACACTTGTTTAGAGTGTCGATGACATGTATGGGACAGAAGTCGGATTTACTTGCCTCGAAACTTTCCGTCGCACTCGACTCGAACGCAATAGTAGCAGCCAGTGATTGTTGTTTGGGTTTGTTTACATATTAGCGCATGATGAAACAAAGAGCGTGATTGGTCAGTCCACAAATCACGTTATGAGCAACGTACTGTGATTGGTCATTCTTACCGTCGAAACTGACAAATATTGGCAATTTTTTTTTGGTTTTTTCCATATTTTCAGAAAATGTGCAGGTTTTATTCTTGACGAGTTTCAGGTATGATTTCAATACTATTTTTACACAAGTCGACAAAAAACTAGCTAGATACAAGATTTGAAGCACGAGATGAAACGATAATGGACCTCGGCCCGCGGTCTAGTTGTTACAAATTGTATGTTGAATAGAATTACACGAGAATGAATGTAAACAAAAACGAAAAAAGAAAAAAGAACCATAGCCGAGATTCGAACCCTCGCCAATAAGACCGTCAGTCAATCGTCCGTACCACTATGCCAGGGGTAATGTTTACACTTGCTGTGGCAATTATGCTATATGAGTTTTTACATGGGTGTTCCGCAGTCACAACAAGATGTAAAATTACTGTTGTTAAACAACTTGAAGTGTATCATTACACACAGTGTGTAGTTTAATGACAATTTGATGTTTTTATACTCATTAACTGCTTTAGAAATACAGATTTCATTTGTATATCATAATTATTTACAACAAATGTTGCTGTATTTTTACGACAGCCATATGAAATTTACATATGATCCGCTGTATTTGTACTTTACTTGTTCGATCTGTATTTTTTTTACTGTAAAAATGCATTTTTTTTTTTTTTTACAGTGCATGCCTCTCATGAGAAACATACTAAATGCTAGGATCACCCATAACAGAGCTGGGAAATATGGAGACTAAACTGGGTTTAATCGTGAAGTGCGTATGTGTGCGTGTGTTATTGTGTGGTGCGCATACGTGAATGAAGTTCGCACACTTGATTTTGTTTTAATAATGCATGTATTTTGACAACAACAAAAAAACTTGACGGCTAATTTGTCGGAAATGTTCGCCATCAAGCAACATAATTTCTTCCCCACGTATATCCCTTACACCTTAAGATTACTAAACAAACAGACTGGTAGACAAAAACAATTATAATTTGATAAATATGGAAATCATCTAGCCAAACCCTTTTTCATGTTGATGTTGATTGTCAAATTCGTTCTATAACAGCACAGACTAGCGTATAAATAAAGCATATTTCCGACCATGCTAACAAATAGAACCTCTGTCCCAAGAAACAAAACCTCTTCAAATTATTATCCTAAAAGCCTTGGCGATGTGAGGTATAAAGTTTTACAAGGACATCCGTGAATAGAATGTCCAACTAAGTGAACTTTCCATAACCCCCTCACAATGAATCTTATCAAGAGATCGGGCGGGTATACGGGTGGCTGCCCTATTCCAGTTTCGCTCAATCCAGCCACGTAGCAAGATTCAAAGTCGACAGGGGCGAATAGGGGAGGGGGAAATGGGGGGGGGGGGGGGGGTGGGAGGGGGGGGGGGCACATACATGTTTTATGTTTGTATTGATTCCTCCGTTACATACTGGGTAAATAACATCAGGTAGGGCCTCCTTAAAACCAATGACAATTTCTTTCTCCCCATCCCCTCATTTTCTACGCCACCAGGAGAGAAACCTATCAGCGAGTCTTGTGTATGTCGGCTTTATCTTTGATTTGTGCATTTTGGAACTGCTGCGGGAAAAGAATAAATAAGTTATCGTAATTAAATTAGGTAACATGATCAACCATCCAAGGGTACATCTGACCTAGCCCTTTATTGCTTTTATTGTTGTTGTTTTATTGGAGGAATATTTATGGAGTGTGTTTCCGTTTTTTTCATTTGCATGTAAATCTACCAACATTTCCATAGTCCTATACTTACTTCTATTTGTAAAGGAGATATTCATGAAAAGGAAGGCAGAAAGGACTATCTAATAGTAGTTAAATTTGTCACTCGATTACTGTATATGGTCCTCAGGTACGACAGAGATGTTTCCTAACTTTCGAAAAAAGAGACTTGTCCTTATTTCGATCGTCGTTTCTTGAATAAAATAATTAAATCCGCTTGTCACCCGAGGCTGTTATATAAGAACACGGTATTACTTCTTCGAATACCCTATTGATAATGTATACACATGAATAAATCAATAATACTTTTGAAAGATTCAGAAAATAAAAAACGTAAGATATACAGGTGATAGTTTGAGATCAAGAATCTTTCCTTTTTTTAGATCAATAACCCGTAACAAGGCACGCAAGAACGGTGTTTTAATCGACATTAGTGTAATGAACTTTATTTTACTTGAAAGTTGAATCCAATGTTGATTGCAAATTGATTGCAAATTAAAGCATAATTTCTTCAAAAACAGAAACCCAATTGATTGCTCGTTTATCATAGTTTACAAAGCCAATAGAAACTTGTCAAAATGGAGACTTGATTAATGGCACTGTCACGTCAATCGAAGATTTTCAATAATGAGTTTGCACTCCACGCGCCTTTGAGCGAAATGATTTGATACAACTGGAAACGTTTTTACTCTAAAAAGCAACATTACGGAATATTCAACTATATACAGTGCGAGTCAAAAAAACGAAACCGGACTTTGATAGCTTATAAATCCACAATTACAAACATATATATGTTGATATTGGTATCATATTAAAGCTTGGGAAATCGCCTTTAAAGTGATACATCAAACATTTTGATCACTTTACGCATCATCGAGCACGACCTTATTACATTTGATTTTTTGATTTTATTTTATTTTATTCAACCATTAAAAACACAAAAATATATACAGTAATGATATTACAAATGATATAGGTTAAGTCGATAATGATTAGGGCCCTTTAAAAGCATATAAGCTTGTCAGTAAGGACCCTGTTAAATTATACAAAACGTAAAAATAATCCATTTG
Organism: Echinarachnius parma; assembly: GCA_037951105.1. Classification (NCBI taxonomy): domain Eukaryota; kingdom Metazoa; phylum Echinodermata; class Echinoidea; order Clypeasteroida; family Echinarachniidae; genus Echinarachnius; species Echinarachnius parma. The sequence goes on from JBAMJV010012903.1 coordinate 21,186, forward strand.
TTTATGAAAACAGTTATAGTAAACTAAATACCGTAAAACTAAATACAAAGAATTTACAATTACAAAGAGCACCCTCACCCCCACCCCCCACCCCCACCCCTGATCCCACACTCTAAACAATTGTCAATCTAAAAAAAACGCATCATAAAAGACTTTAGTGACACAATACCGGCTATTGAGGCTATTCCTTTGGTAGCGTGTATACGGTTTTAAAGGTAGATAATGAAACTGACTGTCTAATACATTTATCAATGGAGTGTCATGTATCTGGACCACTATGTCTAATCGATCGTTCTGCTATTTGGGATTTGGGATTGACCAAGTGAAAGTTCGCTGAATTTCTAGTGTTGTATTTATGCACTTGATCATTGCATAAGAACATACATTTAAAATACACAGGAAGTAAGTTTGAGTTAAATTTATACATAAATGTTGAAGTTTGTACGAAAGTAATATCTTCAATTTTCAGCACACCTAGCTTATAAAATAATGGATTTGAATGAGCAAAATACGAAGAATCAGTACATATACGCATTGCTTTCTTTTGCAAGATTAACAAGGAATCGATATTCTTTTTACTACTTCTACCCCAAGCTATATTACAATATGACAATCTTGAGTGGATCAAAGAATTATACAATAAAATGAGAGATGATAATGGTAATATTTCTTTAAGTTTACGTAATAGTCCTACAAGTCTTGCAATTACGGATACAGTGTTCTGAAAGTGGACATTCCAATTTAAATGATTGTCTAAAGTGACACCTAGAAATATTGTACTATCTTTTCTTTGTAAGGGGTAGCCATTTATAAGTAATTCACATTGTTGATAATCCACGGTTACTCTAGGGTTCGTGAATATTACATAATTCGTTTTTAATGGGTTAAGTATCAATTTGTTACAGTTAAGCCATTTAAATAATGTTGGTAATTCACTATTAAGAGTACGTATATAAGACAATCTAAATTACAATGAGAGAGTATGACAGTGATATCATCGGCAAAGAGAGTTAAAAATAAAATAGGTGACGCATGAACAATATCATTGATATAAATAAGAAAAAGCAGTGGTCCGAGAATCGAACCCTGGGGTACCCCGTGGCTTACATTTAGAGTTTCGGACTGTGTTGATTCCAATTCAATAAATTGCTTCCTATTACCAAGATAATCCTTAAACCATAATAAAGGTATGCCTCTAATTCCTATATTATTGAGTTTGTACAAAAGTATATCGTGATCGAGAGTATCAAAGGCTTTTGAAAGGTCACAAAAAACCCCTATTACATATTCTTTGTTAGCTAGTTTAGTACTTATTTTGTCATATAGTTCAAGAACAGCTAAATCAATAGAGTGTTGTCTTCTAAAGCCATATTGACTACTACATAATAATGAATGTTTATCCAAGAATGCATATGTCTGATCATATACTAATTTTTCTAATATTTTAGAAATACAGGGTAAAAGAGAAATTGGGCGATAATTACTACATAATGAAGGGTCGTCCTTTTTAAAGATGGGAACAACTTTAGCAAACTTAAATAATTCAGGGTATCGACCAATAGAAAGGGATAAGTTAAATATATAACATAATGGAGAAGCAATATAATAAATAATTTTCTTTAACAAAAATGAATCAATATTATCATAACCACATGATTTACTATTCTTCATACCATTTGTGACACGTATTATATCACTTTCCGTAATTTGCTTAAAAAACAAAGAATATTCACATGAATTATTCAAATAAAATAAAATAAAATATACTTTTAGATTTATGGATTTATAAGCTATCAAAGTCCGGTTTCGTTTTTTTTTGACTCGCACTGTATGTACCTTATCATGTTAGGTAGCAATACGAAGCTTGTCCTGATTCGAGCGTTTAGAGTGAGCCCTGTAAAGTGTCTAACTCCACGACTTGGAGCTTCCTCGTTTCTCTTCTACCGTGTTGTTTAGCTTATGATATAAGAGAATAATAAAATAGGGTTAGATTTTTTTTTTCAAATGCCCCTTTAGTATGACGATTTTTATCATTCAGCTCAAGAGCGTTAATGAACGGTCATAAACCTCATAAACGTAAAACAGTAATTCGTTGTAAAAGCTGACGCATATTTTCGCTTTTTTAACCAGGAAAGCAGTGTTCTTTTTCAATGAAACTTTCACACATCATTCGGACATATCTTACAATGATTTTGGTACAGGATTGAAGTCTCAAATGTCATTTTGGGCAATATCTGACACTTTACAGGTGCACCTTTAACCTGTCACATCGCTTGAAGATTTCCAGTTCTGATGTCAGCCCTCAATCAGCGATTGACGGAGTTCTGAGCAATCATGGCATTTCATTTCAATCAGTGAAATATTCATCAGTATTCAATTAAAATCAAATTAGGCATATTTCCTTAAACAATTATATACGTATCTTCCCTAAAGTGATGCTGAGCTCTTATATAAATGAAGTCTGGCAAAATGCCCTTATTTGATTGTTGACACTGTCGCGCGAAGATCTCCAGTAATGATTTCAGACCCCAAGCGTCGTTCGACGGAAAGATTTAATAGATCTGGGATTCCAGTCCTTCCAAGATTGGGTTTCATTGCAAATACCTACTCGGCGTAGCTAAGCCACTCCAGAAGAGGTAAAGGGAGGAAGGGGGGGGGGGGGGGGGGGTGTTGGTGGGATCGGGGAGGGGGAAGTGCACATTTTCTATGAGAGGGGTATACATGAGTCAATAATAACAATTACATATGCATCCCTTTATGCGATTGTTTCCAAAAACAAAGGGCAGCAAGGGCGCAAAAAAAAAATCGACCATGGAAGGCCTGGGGTGCCTCGTTCCCCCTTAACTTCCACGCCACTGCTCTATCTTCAATTATGCCGCCCCGCTCTGGGCCCCCACAGTGCCCTATTTAACTCGCTCTATATATCTTTCCATGAAAGGCCAATTATTCACCAATTGACATACATTTTTAAGTCAGTCCACAGTAGCGAGAGGTTTAACGAAAGATAAATTGATTTAAGACTACAGTCAGACTACTTTCCCAATACATGAATCTATGGAAGATATGAACATAGTTGTACAGTTGATTAGTTCGCATCTACTGGTTCAAGCACGAAAATCGTACTATCCATAGGTAGAGGTACGGAATTAAAGTCAAATCCTTATGAACGACAATAAAAAAAACCCCCGAAGCTTCCTCTCAATATTTAGGTTATATGTCGACACCTGAAGCCTGCTTGGTTTGTGTAATTACAATTAAGTGCAACATAAAGGTTTTTCTCTCTGAAAGTGCAAAGCAAATATCGTCGATAAGTTTAACTTTGATTTTTTATATATTTTTTGGTTTACAGGACTGAAATGATGGAGCTCTTTTTTCCAGGAACTTAATTATAATGTTGATACAAAGTCTGATTCAGTCGTCGAAATTCAATGAGTTATATATTGATATCATCGCACACAATTACAATTATCGTGAATGTTTCGGAGGGCGGCAACTATATATCTTTCCATGAAAGGCCAATTATTCACCAATTGACATACATTTTTAAGTCAGTCCACAGTAGCGAGAGGTTTAACGAAAGATAAATTGATTTAAGACTACAGTCAGACTACTTTCCCAATACATGAATCTATGGAAGATATGAACATAGTTGTACAGTTGATTAGTTCGCATCTACTGGTTCAAGCACGAAAATCGTACTATCCATAGGTAGAGGTACGGAATTAAAGTCAAATCCTTATGAACGACAATAAAAAAAAAACCGAAGCTTCCTCTCAATATTTAGGTTATATGTCGACACCTGAAGCCTGCTTGGTTTGTGTAATTACAATTAAGTGCAACATAAAGGTTTTTCTCTCTGAAAGTGCAAAGCAAATATCGTCGATAAGTTTAACTTTGATTTTTTATATATTTTTTGGTTTACAGGACTGAAATGATGGAGCTCTTTTTTCCAGGAACTTAATTATAATGTTAATACAAAGTCTGATTCAGTCGTCGAAATTCAATGAGTTATATATTGATATCATCGCACACAATTACAATTATCGTGAATGTTTCGGAGGGCGGCAACTATATATCTTTCCATGAAAGGCCAATTATTCACCAATTGACATACATTTTTAAGTCAGTCCACAGTAGCGAGAGGTTTAACGAAAGATAAATTGATTTAAGACTACAGTCAGACTACTTTCCCAATACATGAATCTATGGAAGATATGAACATAGTTGTACAGTTGATTAGTTCGCATCTACTGGTTCAAGCACGAAAATCGTACTATCCATAGGTAGAGGTACGGAATTAAAGTCAAATCCTTATGAACGACAATAAAAAAAACCCCGAAGCTTCCTCTCAATATTTAGGTTATATGTCGACACCTGAAGCCTGCTTGGTTTGTGTAATTACAATTAAGTGCAACATAAAGGTTTTTCTCTCTGAAAGTGCAAAGCAAATATCGTCGATAAGTTTAACTTTGATTTTTTATATATTTTTTGGTTTACAGGACTGAAATGATGGAGCTCTTTTTTCCAGGAACTTAATTATAATGTTGATACAAAGTCTGATTCAGTCGTCGAAATTCAATGAGTTATATATTGATATCATCGCACACAATTACAATTATCGTGAATGTTTCGGAGGGCGGCAACATTGATTAGTGTCAAATGTGAGCACAGACTCATAATGGCAATATTTTAGTTGAAAGGTCGGCACCATAAATTGGTTAGACCTCTTGCCTATTGGAACTTGATGGGCTATGTACAAAGTCGAAGGGGAATAGAATCTCGACGGGAATGGAAGGGAATGGGTTAATTAGAGTGAACAAACAGGATATTAACAGTGAGACGCCAGTAATTAGGTAAAATTATGGAAAGACCTACATACGTTTATACAAAATCTAACTACTACAAAAACATACGGTTTGTGCTACATTTGTCTGTTCTGCCAAATTGTTTCAGAAGTAAAAAGAAAATGTACTGTGCTTTGGTATACTTTTATATTCGTATTCAATTCTAGAATACAAAGGTCAATTCAATAAAGTGCAGCATCATTTAGTTATTTGCAAATATATACTATAACATGATATTGAAATACATTATACATAGCATTCACCCGCTACCAAGAGGAACTTGGTATATGATACCATTACCATGCACGTGTAGCGTGTGGGTACAATATGGTAATTCCGAAATCTAGAATGAACTTAAAAATCCTCCCGGCTTCTAGGGTTATGAGGAAACGACTTCTCGTGTTATATCTGCAGGGTTGTTATACTAGCACTTGTGTAGAAAAGAAAACGCCGAAATAAGCCGGATTGCATTTCTACCTACGTGATGTAGAGTAAGTCTATCGCCTCAAGTAGGTGGATTGAAATAGTAGGTCAGGGGGCTGCGAGTCAACCCCATCGCAGGACCAGCCCTATATAGATATGCGTATATCATGTGTGGATATGATGTATGGTGGAGGGGAGGGAGGGGGGGGGGGCGAGTCAACACCAACACAGGACACGCCCTAAACCCTCTGTTGCCATGTGCGGATGCAATGTACATGATGGAGCGAGGGAAGAGCGTTTGCTATAGAGTATTGAAGTGTGACGTCACAGCTAGTTATTGATATGGATACTGTAACAGGTTATTAGCAATGACAGGCAAGTCAAAAAATGTGACCTATCGGCTGATCAGAAGGCAATCGTCTAGCTCTAATAACAAGTTTAGAACAAATGCTATAAAACGTTGCATCAAAAGAGTGTGGCGTGTTCACCTTTAAATGGTTATGTTCTTTTACTAACTTATGGACAAATGTGGGAATTCTCACCATAAAATATTGGAATCTTTAGTTCAGGATCAGATAGAGATGAAATACCAATAGTAATCAGAATGATATTGATTCAGCTAGAACATACATCTGGCTCCGTCTGCGATTATCTGACAATGCAGTTTTTTCAGCTCGTGTGTAAGCCTGACCGGATTTGGTGGCTTTATCCGAACATTCTTGGCCGAAAGTCTGGTAGAGCGGGGATTGGGACGAGACGGTTTCTAGCTCCTCAACCCCGAGTGTTTGCATAGCAAAGTAACATTGTAGCGAGTCCCAAGAGACCGAACATGCGCGATAATTGGCGTCTTACAGGGAGGTGTATTTACCTTTCGTCACGTATTTTGAGACCCATGCCTACGGTAACAGACGAAAACGGCAAACGGTAAGACAAATAGTCGTGTAATGATTATCCTCACTGTTTGCTGTGCCTCAAGCGTGCGGTGAGAAGTGAGGTAGGTCAGTCGGCAATTATTTCAGAACTCAAGAAATTCTAGATCTAAATGTAAAACCATGACTAGCCTTAACCCTAAAAAGGCCGGGCTATTTGAGTTCTTTCTACGGCTGGGGGGGGGGGGGGGGGGCATTATGGCCCCCCCTTAAGATCTCGGCCGCGAAGCGGCCGATCGCCGTGAAAATGTGCACGCATGTTAAGTGAAGTTTATAGAATACAATGGTAATTTTAAATTTTGTTTAATTCATTAATTTGCATGTTTATGGTAATTTGTGCAAATAATGTCATAAAATTCATATTTTTACCCATAAATCATATATTCTTCATAATTAAACATTGGTTTTCACTACACATGTTCTTTAGACCATGGAATAATAATACAACAAAATGTTTTGGAAGAGCCAAAATGGATGAGGAGGGGAGGGGGGGGGGGTAGGGGGTAGGGTAATGTAATTGATAACAGAATGACTGATTTTTAAAACTCTGTATGTTATATTTGTATATTATCATTTTAATAGGACCCCGTGGAAGAACAGAACCATCGTGTTGATGGTTCTGAAACGGGCTATCCTCCCGATCATAACTATATTATAATGCAACATACTATTTATTATTGTATGATTGTAATATGGACTATGTAACATCTTTGTATATTGTTTTATGATGAATGTTTTGATTATTGTTGTATTTTTTAAATTGGATTCGGAAATAAAAACAAACAAACAAACAAGCCAGGTTCTTCATTATGTTTTCTATTGTTTTTATAATTTATTATGTATTTCTTTGTTTTTTTACTTATGTATATTATTGTTTTTGTTGTTTATTTTATTTCTAACTATAATTCAACTATTTTGAACACCAAAACAAACATCTAAATTGTAAACAAGACCAAATAACCAATGATATGTCTCTTTTGACGAAAACTGATATTTCCATATGTTTTGTACACAAATCACGAAATTGAGCGATTTTCGGGCTGACATGCATAGACAAAAGGTCACGTGTTGTTTTAAAAGATGCGCGAGACGCAAAAGAAAAAAGTCACCAAGCAGCGGGGCGTCATCTTTAGGCGTTCCGGAGCAATACAACAAATCGCGGAGGGGGGGGGGGGGGGGGGGCATAATGGCCCCCCGGCCTTATTAGGGTTAAGACGGGGAGGTTTACTTGATAAACAGCAGCTCAAGAGTACCAATTGCCACGGGCTTTAGTCAAGGCCCTGAATTTAAACCAGCTTCCAATTGAAGATAGTCTTTTCAAAAGTCGCTACATGGGATGTTGGCTAGGACCTTTCATTTCGCATGGCAATGGCTTGTGACTATTAAAAACGCGAGAGCCTTGAACCAAGGCTATAACCATGAAATTCGAAAGTTTTACCCCCCAAAAAAAGGTTTATTATCCTATACCCGTTGAGGATATTGTCTTGAGGAAAATGAGTAATGGTTGTGGAATAAACCAAGTGTAAAATATTTCACTTTGAACATGAACACCAACTTGAAGCAATAAGAAATAGTTGAATAATTGAGAGATGATGACATCAAACTGCACCTTTTTTCTTTTAAATGTACTTCTCCGTAATTTTTTTTATATACGAAATGGGACTTAGACCAAAAAGGGTGAAGACCAAGTTACAGACATGTTCCAATCTGTGCACGTATACCTCTCTTAATCCCTTGCTATATCACCTCTATCTCTTTTAATCCCTATCTAATCACCTCTACCTCCCCATATCCCTTCCTCTCCCTCTCGTTATCCCTTGCTATACAGAGTGTTTACAAAAAAGCGGAACCCAACTTCCACCAGCAATATCTCATGTATTAAACATAGGTATGTTTATTGCAATATATCATCGCAAAGATAATTTATTATTCTTTCATTTGATACCAAATTTGTAATAATTGAGCTTGTAGTTATTGAATTGCAAGCATTTTAAACGAGCAATGTTAAAATTGCTTTGCGCACAAGATTTAGATCTATTCATCAACACGGTGTGATGGTCATTCATGGAAACCTCTCCTTGTGTTATTTTGTCTTGTAATCCTTTTGTTCCGTAAAAAGTTTAACACGGAGATACTTTTTAAATCAGTTCCTTGCCTGATCATGCAACTGACCACTTAACACGAGCACAAACCTGTGTGGACAGACATGGGGGTCATGTGGAAGGACCTTGGGGATAATTATGGACCCTCAACTCTTCAAAAAGTTGAATAAAATGTAAAACTATGAATCAAGAAACATCACGAAATGTCACTTGAATTTGTCTACTGTTTCATTCTTTACACTGCATTTAACAATTACTTTCTACTCTTGTGCGCAAAGTACTTTTTACATAACCTTTTTAAATAAGTTTTGTTCAATCATGCATGACGTTATCACCACATACGAAAGAGTATGAATTAACCTTTGATATGACATATTGCAATAAATATAATTATGTTTATGTAATAAAATATTGCGGGTGGAAGTTGGGTTCCGCTTTTTTATAAACACCCTGTATAACCTTTACCAATCTGTATCCCTTGCTGTTTCAAGATCCTTTAGGCACCATACTTCATACAACCGATATTGGCACCAGTATATCCAGCATTATGATCACGTTCATACAAAAGTATTTGCGGGCGGCTTGAAGGATTATTCGGGGCCAAAGAGGAACGAACGAGGCGGATCGTGACTGGAAACTACAGCCTCAGGACAGTGTTTGATGGCTTTGTTAGATCAGGAATATTTTCAATCGTGATGTTGCACTTAATCGCCATGTGTGAATTGTAGCGTTAACCCCCAGGTGAAACAATTAGCCTTACTCTATATTATCACGATAGTAAGTAACACAGTCCGATAACACCTAACAAGATGGGCGCAAACAAAATGCGTAAATATGTTAATGTTTTAATTTGTAGTATTTGCAGGACAAGTCAGAATTGGATTTGACGGGAAAGCATATCGCTGTGTTTGCGTAAGATTGACTAGATAATGGTGTTGAATGATATGCGGACATTTCATATAAACCCCTCAAAAAAAGTTCGGAAACTCGAGTTTGATCGATCATATCTCTCGTATTTTTTAATAAGAATACTCGAAATCGGTGTCACAATAAAGCCTCATTATATATCTTTCAAACGGTGTATTATGTGTAGTGATTATGCAATTGGGGCGATTGCAGTAGCCCAGAGAATAAGGGGAGGCAGGAAGTGAAATCTCGCAAAATGGCCCCAATGCATTCAATTTACGAGTGCATGACTGTGTTGATCAGTTTTCTAAAGGTTAACATTCTATTGAATACTGCCACACTTTCCATTCATCAAAATTGTTGAATTGGATACCATTTTAATGGAAATTATCTCTTCATTACGATGGCATATTAATCGTAAGGATTATGCAAATGGAGTGTGTGCAGCGAACCGGAATATGGAGATGGGTCGAGTGTGAAATCAGACAAAAAGATATGGAGTTGACAAACAATCAGAGCGTTGCATTTTTTTCGAGCTTTTGGGAGGATTTTTTAGCATTTCAAATAAAATATTCATGAACAAATATGATATCAACGGAAAGCCCAACAACTCTTCTGTATGAAAATATGAAATTTATAATGATTTTTGTAAAGGGCGGCTGCAGGGAGATGAATGGGAGGGAGCCTCAAAAGTGACCCATATTGAAACGCTCTGATTTCAAGGCACTATTCATGCGTTTTCAATTGAATTCCTCTCATTCATGGCCAACTCATTCAAGTCGCATTACATCCTCTACACAATGGTATACAGATACCGACACCAAATCAGAGCGTTTTGAAATGGGTCACTTTTGAGGCTCCCCCACATTCATCTCCATGCAGCCGCCCTTTACAAAAATCATTATAAATGTCACATAGTCATACAGAAGAGTTGTTGGGCTTTCCGTTGATATCAATTTAAATCATGAATATTTTATTTGAAATGCTAAAAAATCCTCCCAAAAGCTCGAAAAAAATGCAACGCTCTGATTTTTTGACAACTCCATATCTTTTTGTCTGATTTCACACTCGACCCATCTCCATATTCCGGTTCGCTGCACACACCCCATTTGCATAATCCTTACGATTAATTTGCCATCGTAAGGAAGAGATAATTTCCATTAAAATGGTATCAAATTCAACAATTTTGATGAATGGAAAGGGTGGCAGTATTCAATAGAATGTTAACCTTTAGAAAACTGATCAACACAGTCATGCACTCGTAAATTGAATGCATTGGGGCCATTTTGCGAGATTTCACTTCCTGCCTCCCCCTATTCTCTGGGCTACTGCAATCGCCCCAATTGCATAATCACTACACATAATGCATCGTTTGAAAGGTATATAATGAGGCTTTATTGTGACACCGATTTCGAGTATTCTTATTTAAAAATACGAGAGATATGATCGATGAAACTTGAGTTTCCGAACTTTTTTTGAGGGGTTTATATACAACTGACTTAATCTAATTCCTGTATATAATATATCCGATCTAAACCAGTTACCTCAAGTGAATTCCTTCTATGATGTTCGCATTCTCACAGCGTCTGTATATACATACACTACTCAAAAAAAGGTAAGGATCACTTTTTATTTTGTGTATAATTTTAAAATGACATATTTTGCTCCTGAATGACCTCAAACACACTAATCAATATCACATGTGGTTCAGTTGTTGCATAATGTCTCTTGCATCATTTTATTATTCCAATGAGGACACCATCTAGTCAAACAAAAAATGAAAGAACTAGGTAAGAACTCACTCATAGCTTGGAAAAATACAAGTTAAGAAAAAAGTGATCCTTAACTTTGTTTGAGGCGTATATTTCACCAGTTTGCCGCAGGCACCGGGTTAAGGAACATGGCACCACATTATTGATCTCTAGTTATTTCCAGACTTCCAGGGAAAACGGCGCGGTCAGGGGAGAAGATGTGCTGATGATTACGGATGGGTTGAGGTGATAACAACCAATCCATCAATGCAATCTTTGAAGCGAATAAAGTATCGACGCTTATCAAAGTGTTGGCGCTGATTTTACATTCGAAAGTACGTAATACCTCTCTGGACTGCACAATAACCTAACTTATCATTCCCTCTATAATAATTGAATAAACTTATTCCACATGCTGTGTTGCACATGACAAGGCCTTGGCAATGTGAGTTTGTATTATTCAGTGACGGAACAATAGTTTAGTAGTCGAGGAGGAAGAGGCTGGGGAGGGGCTGGAGTCGAATCCGATTTATAACTTTACTTTCCACTTCTATTCCCAAAGCTTTTACATTATGTTCACTTAGATGATAACCTTCTATGCCAGATTATAGGTGTTGTAATACAACAAAATTTAAACAAATTAACTAACGCTGTTACCATTATTATTAATACTGATGCCTTTATCGGTCCAGAGGTTACCTAAACTTGACTAAGTACTAAGTACTTTAATTTTATATGGTATATTATAGTTTTCCGTCTTGCAATGTTTCAATTAACACTATGAGTATTAATATTGATGGAATTACCGGTCAATAGGGTTAAGCCTTATCATGCTTCGATATACTGATATAGTGAAGGCCGATTGTGTTAATATGTCCCATATATGTAACAGAGAGTAATGAAGAAACAGTGCGTGTCTAAGTTTGGTTTTTGGCCAGTGGTTTGTCAATCTCCCTGGTTCCCCAAACCGCCATGTGTCATGAAGCATAGATTCGGCAAACGTGCAAAAATAGTCTGATGGACATAAACACAAACAGGACTTATATAGACTCGAAGATAAAGAGTGAGAGAAGGAAGAACATTTAAAATGGATTCAGAAATTGACCTTCGCATACACCATATTCTTGATCTCACAGTTTTGAGAAAGCCTGGTAAAACATTGAGACAACAGAAATAAGTAAGAAATATATCCAAGGAAGTACAATAATAGGTGAGATGAGGAACGATAGAAAGAGGAAATGAAGGGGAAATGATTCTAGATTCCAGGGAACTGTGAAATTGAAATAAAAGAAGACATCAACATGTCGTCATAATTTGTTTAACTAATGTAAACGTGTATTTCAATCCTTGAAAAAGTGTTCGGAGAACGCTGCCACGATTGAGCATCGACATATGACACTGCTACTAGGGTAAGGCCATAAATTATGTATGTAAATTATCTCTATTATGGTTGCAAGGCATGGTTAACCATAGACCAATAATGTACGCGATTATGTAATTATACACCCATCTACATAACAATTTAATTCAAAAATATTTTACACATCATTGTTACAAATATGACACAGATAATTTGAATTTAATCTTCATGGTTCTGAGAAAAGGTGATTTCGCATTATTATGTCAAAATGGCTTTATCCTTGGATGATAAATTTCTAAAAATATAAAAAATATAAAATAATAGTTTCAGTTTGTAAAATGCCCACATTGAAGTGTACATGTATAACGTTCGAGGCATATATCTTGCACCATAGTATGACATGGACAAAAGTCGATAGTGACATACGCATATTCTAGGCCGTAAATTGAAGGTATACGACCTTTTTTTCTGAGCCTGCCCTACATTAAAATATCTGTTTCGTAGTATCAATGTTCCTCTCGATCTTTAATACAACATATTTTCTTGCGCATTAAGGGTTGTCGAGGCCCAAGACGCATAGTGCAAAAAGTCTCTACACTGGCGTACATAGATATAACTTAGAACAAGGGCGTGGAGGTGGGGGAGGGGGGGGGGGGGGGTTCTCAGAGGGGGCACAATTTACCACATATGGGCTGCCTATGCCAAGATGCAAACAATTGTGGGTATATCTCATTCAGTGACTGGGTGACAAGACCCACAGGTGGTGGTATAGTCCCTCCTTATAACTACCCTTACGCTGCTCTCAAGAATTCTTCATGATTCAAATGAGAGAGATGTGGTATCAGGGAGAAGAGACAGAGGTACAGAAGAGGGAGGGAACAATTGTATCGATTTCCCGCGGCCACATCTCTCATATCCATTCATTCGTACTCGTCATAATGAGAAGAAAACAAGCAAACACCTGGGGGACACTCAAACCCGCCCCACCCTCCCCTCTTTGTCGACATTAGTTGTTAATGGTTCATATTTCCCTTCATCTATTTTACATTCTTTAACCATGTTTACCCATGACATGCCAAATACAGTTAATATCAATATAGACTATGCACACTCTATAAACCTGCAAGTGTTCGAGTTAACAATCGCCTGCATACGTATGATATTAACGTTTTTAGTACCCGCATATTGAAAGGAATCTTTATTTCTCGTTCGTGTCTTGCCAAAGACAAGGGATCACATTGATGAGCAAGCTCCTAACATGATTGTCATTGACAAGTTCATGGAAACAAAGCAAGATGAAAAACCCCACTTTGAATAGAAAGATGATACGTCAAAATTAATTACTTTATGACATGCAACGAATTGCTCGTACAGACAGTGATTAATGAGTAGCCAGTGTAGGTCTTGAACGAAATAATCATTGTGTTTGCTGGTTTAGTGAGATATTGTAAATATACTTTAAATAATACTAACAACAGTAACGTCTATACAGCTAGCTAT
>JBAMJV010012904.1:0-11266 GCA_037951105.1 Echinarachnius parma
ACCCCGAAGAAAATCAAATTTGCACCGATCATGTCTGAATATTATGCAAATGAAACTGCATGGTTAGCGACTGAGGACTTTGGGGAAAACAAGGTACATTCTTTATTCAGAAACGATCTTAATAGTTTCAATTTGTAAATGTGTGAAATATGTATTATAATCAAATCATGAGTATTAATCAAAGAGTGTCCAAATTATATGTTAATTACATAAAATATACAATTGTATGCAACATTTACCGTGACATGTAATCTTCGATACCCTAGTTAACTTTTCCAATTTAACACGTTATAAAAAATACGGTGTTGTTATGTTTGGTGTCGAGCTGAACACATACACTCATAATCGATCGGAATGAATTAGATGCAAGTTGACAAAACACCACGCTACCAGACTGAGTATTCATGTTTGCTTTTGATTCGGTATTAAAACAATGCCCGCGGCGCTTGAATGGAATTAAATGGATTCCCTTATGAAACACATCAATTCAGCGATCCAGGAAACCACATTCACATATCAGGAAGGGGATTCAATTTAAAGGTAGTTCGGATTCGTATATTGGACGCGCGGAGCCATTTTGCGAACGCATTGCGAGCGGTGCGTAATTCACATTGGCTCAGTGTAATTATGCAGCGCGCACAAACTAGCCAGCAGTTCAAAATGGCGATCCGCGTTGTAGCGTCGCCTCATGCTTGGCAATCTTTATAAAAGGAAAGTACTCCAGTGGAGCTAGAATTGTTTTCATAAGGAGGGAAACACATCGAATAGGTGACAAAGTGATATATTGAATGTTATTTCAAGTAATTTCGGTTGCATTCGTTTTGTTGATGCATATACAAGTATACATGTATAAATCACAAATTGTTTTCTTTGCTTCTGCTGGAAACCAGTATGTATCACACTGAAATGAGTCGAGGATGTCATGCTTCTTCTCAAATGCATCGGGGATTTCAATGAGAGAAATAAATGTGATTAATTATATTTTAGAAGGAAGGGTAATCAAGCAGACGTAGCTTATCAAGTACATATTTGATTTGATATGAATGGGATAATTTATTTCATAACTCATACAAACTCAATAACTCAATGACAAAATAACATCAATACCCATGCACTAATTACAACAGAACACCATTTCAATTCATTGTTGTAATGAGGAGAATGATAGATATACAAAAGTAAGCGCATGTACAAAAATCATCGTAGAGTAGTTCTTAGCTTCTGGTATATCATGATAATGATTTCTCCGCACAATACGAACGCAAAGGGTCGGATATCAAACAGATCCAATTAACACAGCGTTCACCACTCCGAGGCGATACGATAGATAATACTCCAGCAGCCGGACGATCTGAGTCAGCGAAATATAAACACCGTCCTGTAAAACGAGCTGCACCCCTCTTTATCTTTACTTAAAGGGACTTAGTAACATTGTCCAAATCCTCAAAATACAATTGGAATTCTAGTGGTTCCCTCATACCTTGTTGTATTCGTATTAACAATAAAATCATGGGACAGGTTTCGGTTTTTCAAATTTCCCTTTCGTTAAAAAGATATTTACGATTGAAGTGTTCAGATGTTAAATAATCCAACGGATCGCGAAAACCGCGTACACAAAGTGAGTGCAATGAGTTTGTGAACATCACTTTGCATCTTTGCTCATTACTCGGCCATATAACGTCCATTTTAACTTGAAATTTTCACACAATACCCTGTGGACATATCGGATAACAACAATAGACATTGTATCAACCTTTCATCACTTTTTGCACATGTCAACAAAGTTACTAGATCCCGTTAACCCTTGGATGACTTACGTTATGGGATCTTAGTGTTCCTCGTATACTGTACATTATGTCTAATGTGATTTCCAACTCAGGGAGAAAACTGGTTAACTTTGTAAGTGTGTTTTAGTATTAGGGAATACGTGCGTTGGTTTATAGACAAATATGTATTTTTCGCTTATAAAAGGGTTTATTATTTATATCTTTATATCTGTATAAATGTATACATTGGTATAATAAGGGGCATGTTCTAACTACTCGAAATAACATGTAGATTAAATGTCAAAGCGATCTTTTTCCTTTATTTATGCATTTTGTATCAAACACTTGCAAGCTCGAGGTCAATAAATTGCAGAATAAGAAAACGTAATATTAAACGTGAATTTATTAAATACATATCTAGTTGACAACGTCTAATTAAAGTAAGTGATGGCTAACTGTACTCAACATTAGGTTATAATACGTAAACAGGTGGGTGGAAGGTGCAACCAGCAACAAGCTGTAGTGAACAAGAACAAAAGGATGGGGAAATACAATGGAGGAGGTGTAAATGCAGTAGCAGGCTAGAGTAGACAGGAACAAAAGAAATAGTGCTGATGAGGGCTATATACTGGGGATGGGAGAATGTGTCAAGTGGTGGCTAGAAAGTTATGAGATGAGCAATGAAAAGGCAGGATGTGGAACAAAGGAGGTGTAAAGTAAGTGATGAAATAAATGGGCTTCCCATATATACTTGTAGCACGTCGTGTTCTTAAAAGAAGAGCCAAGCGGATCTTATACTATACGGTTTATAAGTTGTATTTACCATGTTCTTGAGCATTATATATATGGGGAAAAGAGGGGGGATTTTAATGCCAAAGAGAAGGGTGTGAAACTCAATTTAAATGCTATTATTAGATTCACACCATTGCTTCTTCATTTGAAGAGGTTAGTTCCTAAAGGCGCTAAATCCACTTTTTCCAACTAAAGAGCAAAGCAGGTTTCTTTGTCCATCTTTGTACACATGCATATGGGAATATGAAAATGGAATGCTCCATATTTAGATTATGATTGTGTGATTTGTCTTAAACATTTGATTTCTAGATAGCTACGTAACTTCTTAATGTACTGAGTGATATCGCTATCTCAATTTTTATGGAAAGTCGATTTAGCGCCTTTTGGAACTAAGCTCTTCATTTGTTCCTCGTCCCTCTTATTTGATTTTAACAACGAATCTGGGGCAAGTATATTGCATCCGATATATATAGAAGAGGTGTTATATCAAGGAAAATATACGCCGTTTGTACAGCCACCTTAATTTTACCGTCATTATCCCGTTGGATTACGTATTCTGGTATGGCATGCTGCAGTGAAGTGGTGCTCAAAGGTGCACCAGTAAAGTGTCTAACTCCACACAAATTAATTTGAGCTTCCACATTTCTCTTCTAACGTGGTGTTTGTTGGTAAGAGTATAATACAACAGGGTTAGATTTTTTAAAACGCCCCTTTAGTATGACGATATCTATAATTGATAATCATTCAGCCCCAAAGCGTTTATAAACGGTCATAAACGTCATAAACGTCATACTCTAATTAGTTGTAAAAGCTGACGCAAATTTTCGCTTTTTTAACCAGGAAAGCAGTGTTCCTTTTCACACATCATTCGGACATATCTTACAATGGTTTTGGTATAGGATTGAAGTCTCAAATGTCATTTTAGGGAAATATCTGACACTTTACAGGTGCACCTTTAATCATTTAAAGCTTAAAGTGAGGCCTGTAAAGTGTCAGATTTTGGCCAAAATGACATTTGAGACTTCATTGAAAAAAAAAACCGCTTTCCTGGTTAAAAGGCGAAAATATGCGTCAGCTTTTACAACGGACGTTTATGAGGTTTATGACCGTTTGTCAACGCTTTTGAGCTGAATGATAGATATCGTCATACTAAAGGGGCATTTGAAAAATCTTACCCTATTTTATTCTTCTCTTAATTACCATAAGCTAAACAACCCTGTAGAAGAGAAACGAGGAAGCTCCAAGTAATTTTCGTGGAGTTAGACACTTTACAGGCCTCACTTTAAAGGGGTACATTGTCCCCCTACCATATTTTTGACCACCACCCATAAGTTATAGTCTTTCCTACTTTTTGTTCTTTCTAAACGGTGACTTTTTTCTAAAATCTCATTGCGATCATTTTTCTAAAACATTTAACCCTATCAGCAACTTCCATTTGACGTGGTGGCCGTAACAGTAACAATCACGTAATTCATATGTTGTGTTCCCCAAGTCTTAGTAAACGAATGGTATTTTCGTATCACCTCGGATTGAAAATATCAATAACTGTTTCCAGTCATGATCGCGGCAAGCCTGTTTTCTTAGACATGCCTTGTCGCCATTCATTTTCACGTGAAATATTATTACAGACTATGAGTTTCCCATCTATAGAACGATTCGCACTTGCCCATTATTGCTCGCCTTTTCATGACCAGCTGATGCAAAAAGACACTATCACGAATTCCTCTTTAGCATTTAAACAAACTTTCATGTGAAGAACATGTCGAAGTAAGAGTGACATAAACCGTGTGAAATGCAATTATAAGAGTTGTCTAAATTGTATCGTGAAATCACACGCGTCCGCATATGATAATTTTGTTTTGCTCCTCTTTAAAGGGATAGTTGAGTTTTGGTAAAGAGAGTACAGTTTTGTTCAAACTAAATTTTAGTAACCAAAACCTGCACAATTACATTACAAACTATTAAATAGTTATAACTCTACCATGCTCGAAAGGAATGAAACATTACAAATGACTAAGTAAAAAGCCTGATATCATTCAAAATGAGCCGTTATAACTCAAAAGAGCGTTCTCTAAAAACTTGGTTTCAACCATTTAAAATAAAAAAAATATTGCGCATGTGATGTTTTGTTGAAATAGTGATTAGATAGACTAGAAATAATCAACACCTCTTTTGTAAAAACCTCTTTTGTAAATTTTTGAAAAGAGGAAGCATTTCAAAAAAAAGATGTAACGGCTGGTTCAAAATTATCGAGTAATTGTGGGGCCCCACAATTATTACAAATGGTTATGTTTATGGATATTTTAGCCATTTCTGAACCGATTTTGATCAAATAAAGTTTATTCTGTAATTAAAATTGTATGCCCTTTCAAATTTATTACTCAGTTTTTCATTATCTCACACAAAAATTATTTTGTGTAGCGCCCTCTATACCAAAATTCAATTATCCCTTTAAGTTGTATCGGGATGGAACTTCGCTGGTCGTTATCAATCCATTGTCTATGGGAACCTGGTGCCGGTGGGCCTGGTATTAAATCTATAGCAGGGATTGCTACGCCTCGAAGCTGACCTCGGTCTTGTTAAAACGCTTTATGGACTACAAGACCTCTTTTAATCAAACTATTAAATCACACAGGCCACAGAATCGACTTGACCGTTAGCATGGTTAGGCGAAAGTATGTGTGTAGTATTGTGCCAGTGAATTGAAGTAGAAATTAAAAGATGATGCGTGCAAGAAAAAAAGGGATAACCGAATTGCTGCTGGACATTGGGTGGATGGGTGTTTGTTAAACGAAGCACTGCATCACAGCCTTTGGCATGGTCCTTTATTTCTGAGTGAAAAACAAAACATTGTGTCGTAAGGACTATCAGGTGAATATTCTACCATAAACACTCATGTGTAATGTGAAAGCTCTCCTGGATATTGAACCCAATACCTGTGACACATCCACAGCATGTATTGCCCCTAGGTATGTTCATGGGCGTATACGTACGGTACAATTTATTTCGGGGGAGGGGGTGTGGGGGGGGGGGGGGTTGAGGTCTTCTGCCCGAATATTATCCTTCCCGATTTTCAACTGACAGTAAGCAAGAAACACAACAAATACGAGTAAAAAAGGTCCTCACCACTTTGACGTCCGAAAATAATAATGGTTATGATGGTTTTGTCCTTATATCACATGGTTTTGTCCGTATATGACATGGTTTTGTCCGTATATGACATGGTTTTGTCCGTATATGACATGGTGTGGTCCGTATATGACATGGTTTTGTCCGTATTGTGACATGGTTTTGTCCGTATATGACATGGTTTTGTCCGTATGTGACATGGTTTTGTCCGTATGTGACATGGTTTTGTCCGTATGTGACATGGTTTTGTCCGTATATGACATGGTTTTGTCCGTATTATGACATGTTTTTGTCCGTATATGACATGGTTTTGTCCGTATATGACAGTTCTTGGTGAAGGAATTACTAGGACTCGTTAACGGGATGTTACTTTGTTGACATGTTCAAAAAGTGATGAGTGGTTGATACAATTGTTGTTAATATCTGATATGTCCACTGGGTGTTGTGTGAAAATTTCAAGTTAAATGGACGTTATATGGCTTAATGAGCAAAAATGCAAAGTGATATTCACTAACTCATTGCACTCACTTTGTACACGGTTATCGCGGTCCTGTGGATATTAACATCTGAACACTTCAATCCTAAATATCTTTTCAACGAAAGGGAAATTAAAAAAAACCATAACCTGTCCCATGCTTTTATTGTTAATACGAATACAATAATTTTGAGGATTTGGACTATGTTACTAAGTCCCCAGCTTCACATAGGCGATGGGCTTACTTAACTCAACATTATTTTGTTTTGTAGAGAACGTGCCATCCTTATCATAACGTCGGCTTCTTCCCTCTCTTGCCTGTAGCAATACAATATAGTGTTAAACGAGACACTCGCAGAATTTAAACATATTGCGCATAGATAATGACACATTTTGGGCAATGGATGTTTATCTTTTGTGCCAAGGTTTATAGGTACTGTTGATCTTGTATGCAAGCTGCGTCAGGGCAGTATCATATGAACATAAACTATGACGCTATGTCGCATTATGAATGCAACGTCAAACTATTTCGTATCTTACATGAGAAGGTACCCGAAGTATTAAGTTTCATTATAGTTTAAAGCAAATTAGGAGAAAACATACATTTTCACACATGCAGAATGAATACAGTCATAATTAAGCCTACGCAATTCCACTTTACAGGTACTTAAAGGGGAAGTATCCCCATCACCTATTTACTTTTGATTAAGTTCTCTGCACTAGGGTTTTCACAGAATTTCATGCAAATACGTCCAACATTGGCCCTCTGGGAAGGGAGGAGCATCATTCGAAGTCACTAACTGTACGGGCTAATCCCATTCATCGCGTACAGCATGGAGGCTGCCATTGAGGTTTATGAAACTCGGATCGCTCTAAAATGTGACGTCAAACTCTCCATAAATTTTAAGTCCAACTTAGAGTTAAGTTCAACTTAGGATCTTTGTGAAACACCCCCTGGTCATTAGACGGTCGTACGTGTGACTAACCGATATTCCATCTCCGCACTAACATTTATGTAATTTGTCCTCCAAAACAATGTTACCAAGTACCTCTTTAGTGAACATTAAATGGCTTCATTTACTGCGGTAATAGACGGAAGGACCTTTGGCGATGATTTGATAATGTTCGATGTATGTGTTTGTGTGTTTGATAGCCCCATTGGGCCTTCTGCTGGTGATTCTGCTCAAAACCAGGTCATTATCATCGTATATCACATGATTTTTTTATCACGCTTGCCATAATTGCTCTCTTTCAAATGTATGTTCAATAACACAATAGTTATAAATGCAATACGATATGTAATACATTATGATTGTAAATATTCTTCTGATCTACATAAACACACACATAAACACATAAACACAAGGCATAAACAAACACATACACACACACACACACACACACGCACACACACACACACACACACACACACACACACACACACACACACACACACACACACACACACACACACACCCGCACGCACGCACGCACACATCTGCACATACACACGATTCTAAATTGCCTAAGTTTAGCGAAAAATCAATGTTTACTTACGAGATTACTCGCCTAAATGTCTTTATTTTATGAAAAAAAAGGACAACAAAACCTTACTTCATGAGAGTAGACCGTTGGCTAATATCTGCAAAGGTCTTAGAGGGGCCTACAAAATTAACTCAAGGTCAACAAAATTGGCTATTAACTCCTATCGTAACTCCTATCGTGCTGAGTAAGTATGGTCTAAATATGCGCCTCTGACACTGGTAGGGTTAAAATGACTGGGATATCGACTGGACATGAAGAGCTGCAAAAGGGCGCTAAATCCACATCCACAACTTTAGAGAATAATGTGCGTTCATTTGTCCGACCGTGGTCCGACTTGTATACAGATGTTCACGAAAATGTGGACACGAAGTGTTCGGATGGGATAGTATTTGAGTTAGTAATTTCCTCCTAAATTGTATTTATACACCACCTTGTTATATTAAAGGGGTAGTGCAGTTTTTGTAAGGCTGAGCTTTAGTAACCAAAACCTGCACAAAAGCCTTAAAAACTGATAGTTATAACTCCATGCTCGAAAGGTATAGAAAAGTACAAACGACTAAGTAAAAAGCCTGTTATCATTCAAAAAGAGCCATTAAAACACAAGAGGGCGCTCTATAAAAAAAAAGCATTGGTTTCAACCATTTTTCATACAAAATTATGCATGTGATGTTTTGTTGAAATAATGATTAGATAGAGAGATCATCAACAACTATTTAAACAAAAAACATTTTAAATCATCGAATAAATCTGGGCCCCAGATTTATTCCAATCGGCTATATTTATTGATATTTCACCGTTTCTGAACCGATTTTGATCAAATAAAGTTTATACTGCCATTAAATGGTATGCTCTTGCAAATGTTACTCTCAGTTTTTCATTATCTCACAAAAAAATTATTTCGTGCAGCGCCCTCTATACCAAAACTGAACTACCCATTTAGGCTACTCATATCGTTCAGCTCAATTTCAGGGGACAGTGGATTTAGCGCCTTTTGGAATTAGGCACTCCGTGTACCCTCCCGGTAACCCCACACCGATTGACAAATATTTTTAAAAAAAACTAACCCCTTCTTGAAGTCTGGTTTATTTGGTGTCCAAGGAATTGCTGGGTGGGAGGAAGATGGTGGATAGGAGTTTTGAGTTTATGTTGACTGACAACGGTCCGGAATTGGATTTATCAAATAGGATTTCTACTGCCGTGACCAGCTTAGAGGCAGTGCTTAATATTAAAGGCAGACAAAGTGATCGAGGGGGTGTGGGAACGGCCTACGCCTGTGAATGTTTTTGCCCCGTCCGGCCACGCCCCCCTTTTGAAGGAAAAACAGGTGCAGATATACTAATGGCCATAATTATTTCATTTTTGTAAAGAGAACAAAATTAATGATGACTTATGAAAGGTTGTCTCTTACTGGGCAGCATAATATACTTCCCATCAACATCCACCTCCGCCCCATCCGCCGAGGTTAATACCGATTATACGCCAGTGGAGCAGTGAGGAGGCTCGGTTGTCCAATCTGTTTTGGCGCGAATCGAGGTGATGGTATCCAACTTGCGTCCGGATTTATATCCATATAGTGGCGTGGCCCGGATCAACCCGATTGGAGGGAGGGGGGCCTGGGGACTGGGGCAATACTTCCCATACCGATGAGAACCTTTACCAACACGTTGAAATGTATAATAATAGCATGACATACATCCGTTTTTACAAACATGAAAAAGGGGACCAGAACTATCCACAAGGGGGCAGAACTGTCCACAAGAGGGCAGAACTATCCACAAGAGGGCAGAACTGTCCACAAGAGGGCAGAACTATCCACAAGAGGGCAGAACTGTCCACAAGTGGGCAGAACTATCCACAAGTGGGCAGAACTGTCCACAAGAGGGCAGAACTATCCACAAGAGGGCAGAACTGTCCACAAGTGGGCAGAACTATCCACAAGTGGGCAGAACTATCCACAAGAGGGCAGAACTGTCCACAAGAGGGCAGAACTATCCACAAGAGGGCAGAACTGTCCACAAGTGGGCAGAACTGTCCACAGGAGGGCAGAACTATCCACAAGTGGGCAGAACTGTCCACAAGAGGGCAGAACTATCCACAAGGGAACAGAACTATCCACAAGAGGGCAGAACTATCCACAAGAGGGCAGAACTATCCACAAGTGGGCAGAACTATCCACAAGAGGGCAGAACTGTCCACAAGAGGGCAGAACTATCCACAAGTGGGCAGAACTGTCCACAAGAGGGCAGAACTATCCACAAGTGGGCAGAACTATCCACAAGAGGGCAGAACTGTCCACAAGAGGGCAGAACTGTCCACAAGAGGGCAGAACTATCCACAAGGGGGCAGAACTATCCACAAGGGGGCAGAACTATCCACAAGGGGGCAGAACTGTCCACAAGAGGGCAGAACTATCCACAAGGGGGCAGAACTGTCCACAAGAGGGCAATTACACACCCTTGCCGCATCCCCTTAATCTGCGCCAGTTGATCCAACGTCTGCTTGTACTGTATCTCCCAAAAAAGTACACACGATTCTCCGGAGGAATTAGCCTGCTTCTCGAATCACCTCACATCCTCTGTCTTGAGACCTATAAGATGTAACACTCTCACTGCCAGAGGTGCAAACATGACACTATACGGCATGCAAGTTTTCCCTTTACTTGTGATATTCGCATGGTGAGAATTAAGCAACGGTTACTGGAACGTAGGGTGCCATATAATTATATACTGTAATGGGATTATAGTGTATTTATATATCGGATGCAAGACTGTTTTTCTGGTATATTTTTGTTAAAGGGGACCACCAGGCAAAGAACAACACATAATTATATGTTTTGGTACCGTTTTGTGCTATCAAATAGATACCCAACATTTTGCAAAGGGTTGTGCAATTCATAAACAAAGCACTTAATTTCCACCACTTACGGAACCACTACTATTTCCTGGTTCCGTACAGGCCAAACATTTGCGAGTGCGCCAATGCTATTCACGCGTACGTTTGGAGACAAAAGAATCCCGGGCGATTCGTTCGCTCTGGACAAATTAGTCTCGTACATTCAGACCCATGAACGCATGCTTTAGATGCGTTTTCCAATTATATATTTTTTTCTGGAAACATATTTTTGTGAACTTGTTGATGGAATGGAATACTAAAGATGTTACCTTTCATTTATAAGAATATTATTTTTGGGTGGTGGTACCCTTTAAGACTGCCATTCGTTGATGTCTTCGAGCGTGGCAACTGCAAACAATTGGCTATTATCTAGGGGCAGGAATGTTGAAGCTCCCTGTTAGGAAAACTTGGCCCCTCTTATTGTGGAGGGGGATGGCAGATACAGATACACAAAACGTTATTTAAAACTTAGTTGGACCTATAGGCTGATTCTCCTCGGGAACCCCCACCACCCCCAACTGAATTTCTCCCACGTCGTAGTTATAGGTGTAAATTAATACATTCATACACATCACAATCAATAAATTATTGTCTAAAACATTCATTCCTAAATAGAGGTAAAATTAGAGAACTTAAACGCCAGAGGCTCCCAAATCATGCACGTCGT
>JBAMJV010012905.1:0-26075 GCA_037951105.1 Echinarachnius parma
TATAATTTGGGTGTAGCCAAGTGGGAAGAGAATGGGGGGGGGGGGGGGGGGGGGCTTGTTAAATGAAGTCAAAAGAAAATCAAACTATGATTGTTGATTGGCGTAGCCAAGGGAGGGAAGGGGGGGGGGGGTGGGCTTGCTTGATAACTTGAACGATAATTTTGTATTGACGTAGCCAAGGGAGGGGGGGGGGGGGGGGGCTTGCTAAATAAAGGCTCTATATTAAATAGATAGAAAACTTTGATTTCCGATTGGCGTAGCTAAGTCGAAAGTGGATGGGCGGGAGCGGGGCTCGCTAAATAAAGGCTCTATATCAAATAAAGATGAAACAAAACAAACAACATTTTCAGATGGAGTAGCCATGGGTGAAAGAGGATCGGGAGATGGGAGGGGGCTAGCTCAATGAGGCTCTTCTATATAAGATAAAGATAAACAAACTGATAGCCAGAGGGGGTGGGGGGACTTGTCTTATACACGCTCTTATTAAACAGAAAACAACACTATAATTTGGGCATAGCCCAGTGGGAAGAGGATGGAGGGGGGGGGGGGGCTTATTAAATGAAATCAAAAGAAAAACAAACAATGATTTTTGATTGGCGTAGCCAAGGGAGCAAAGGGGGGGGGGGGGGGGGGTTGGGCTTGCTTGATAACTTGAACGATCATTTTTGATAGACGTAGCCAAGGGAGGGGTGGGGGGCTTGCTAAACAAGGCTCTATATTAAAGGTAACGTTGAGTATTGGTCAAACTAAACTTTAGTAACCAAAACCTGCACGATTACGGTACAAACTAATAGTTATAACTTCACCATGCTCGAAAAGTAAACACAATTACAAACCCCCTGTTATCATTCAAAAAGAGCCGTTACAACTCAAGCGTCAAATTAACTTAAGAGAGACGCGCTAGCGTTCTAGGTCCTCCTAATACGAGACTGTAATGCGCGGTAATAGTTACCGCACAATTCATATTCATGTGTATCGCAAGCGCCGTTCGCCTTTCGCATCGGATGACCTAGAACGCTTGCGCCTCGCGCTAGCGTTCTCTAAAAAGTGATGGCCGGACGTCAATCACTTTTATAAATATTTTGAAAGCAACTTTTACAACAATTAGAGCATTTGAATGGGAATTATTATTATTTCCCATGTTTTTTTTCGATGATCTTTCATATGGAATTGCAATCAACCAAATCCGTTACAATTAATTGGGGGGGGGGGGGGGGGGGCACTTTGGAAATTACCAATACTCAACGTTACCTTTAAATAAAGATAAGACAAAACTATATTTCCAGATGGAGCAGCCACGGGGAAAGAGGATGGGGAGGTGGGAGAGGTGGGAAGGACGGAGCCCCCATGCTTCTAAAGGGGTCACCCAAGAGACAGGCGGTGCCCCATGGTTCATTCATGCTTAGTGGGGGCTACCCACAAGAGGGACGGAGCCTCCAGGCTTCTGAAGGGGTTATCCATGAGATACGTAGGTAATGACTCCAGGGTTCATTCATGCTTAGACAGGATCCCCATAAGCAGATAGGACGGACGGAGCCTCCAAGCGTCTGAGGGGGTCAATCGTAAGATGACCGGTGCCCCCAGGGTTCATCAATGCTTAGAGGGGGCTCCCCATGAGATGGACGGAGCCCCCAGGCTTCTGAAGGGGTCACCCATGAGATGGGCGGTGCCCATAGACTTCATTCATGCTCGGAAGGGCTCCCAAAAAGATGGACTGATGGGCAGAAAGTGCAAGATTGCCCCTAAGTTAATCAAGCCACCCCCACTTCCCCCCCCCCCCCCCCCCCATTCCATCCCTTGGCTGCGCCAACATAAATTATAGTTTGTTTTTCTCTGTATTTATATAGAACCCAGTGGCGTAGCGAGGGTCAACGGATTGGGGGGGGGGGGGTGGGGGAGGGTGTGGGAGCTTTTGCAAATTTTCTCTTGAAATAATGCAATCTAGTGCATACCTTGGAAAGAAATTTGATAATACAGAATTAAAGAAATCAGGACTTAAATCATCTCCCTCATGATAAAGTATACAAACACAATCGAACCTATACTTGTACACACACACACCACACTCAAATACACCCACGTCGTATATATCCGTGCTTGTCTACACTTATTTGGGGGAGGGTGTGGGAGGGGGTTTACCCCCTCCCACCTGGAAATTTTTTTGAAATTGGTGTTTAAAATATCACTGTAGAAGTATCATATGGTCATTATTGTCATAATCATTGTCTTAATCATGGGTGTTAAAGAGGTAGTTTAGTTTTGGTAGAGAGGGCGCTGCACATCACAATTTTTGTGTGAGGTAATGCAAAACGCAGTGTTAAAATTGAGAGAACATGCTATTTTAATGACAGAATAAACTTTCTAGCATGGTAGAGCTATAACTATTAGTTTATAATGTTACTGTACAGGTTAAGTTACTAAAGTTCAGCCTTACCAAAACTGTACTACCCCTTTAAAATTGAAATAGTTTAAATTATAATAGTGAACCTACTCGTAACGTATTTTTAAACGGGAATAGCGAGAAAAGATTGAGCCTTGCATGATATGGATCCACGTGATCCTGTATACTATAAAGCCATCGATATAGTCAAGGGCATTGAGCTTTAATGAAAGCAAGGGCGGCAACAACTTCTTAAAAATGGAGGGAAGCGACCGAGTGGGGGAGGGTGTGGGAGAGCTTTTGTATTTTGGGGGGTGAAATTGTGTGATTTGGTGCACACCTAAGACAGACATTTCACGTAATATGAAATATATAAGTATGGAACCAAACATACATAGTGACAAAGGGAGGGGGACAGTATCCTCCACTTTCAAATGTGGGGGGGGGGGGGGGGGGGGGACACATGATATTCCAATTTGATTTGCGATCAGCGCATATGGACCGAATTTACTGAAAGATATATTATTTCAGATTATATTATTTTCTGTGAGGGTTTAATAAACTTCGTTTGAGGTGTGCGTTTGAGAAATTACACTGCCCAACACAGTTCGAAAGGTGAGTTCCCCAAACCGAAATAAAACTTGCAATATAAGAAACAGTAGGCAAAACGAGATTTAAAGTCATTTTCAAACTTTAAAAAACAGCTATTTTGAAGATCAATTATTGATAAATGTGTATTTCTCCTCTTTGGCATTATATCACTCGATTTTTTTGTTCATCATTTTAGGAATTAATGAGGGGGGCTGAAATGATATGCTTGGCCCCAATATTTTCATTGGGGGGGGGGGGGGGGGGGCGACCGCACCCCTGCCCCACAGTATCGACGAAATGGGAGGGGGTGTCCCCCTCCCACTGTAGGGAGCTTTTGCAAATTTTGGGCTTTAAATTGTGCGATTTGGCGCATACTCGAGACTAAAATATATGTATCAGTATAAGTATCAGTGGCGTAGACATGTTCTTACACCTGGGGGGATGATTTGCCGTTCACCGGACCAAGACAATTGCTTGAAAGTCCTCTCGGGGGGGGGGGGGGGGGGAGGGGGGTTACCAGGCGGGCCGAAAGCAGTTTTGGATTTTTTTTTTTGGGGGGGTGGGGCAAAACCTATGGGGGCTCAGGATTTTATGTGTGTATATAGGGGCACATGCCCAACCAGACTCGAGCGCAGTGCTGCCAACTTTGAGCCAGATGTGAGAGTGAGACATTGCAAGGATCGAAGCGACCAAGCCCGAGGGAGCGAAGTGACTGAGCGGAGGGAGGGTGTGGGAGGGGGGTGTTCCCCCTCCCACGCTAGAGAGATTTTGCATTTTTGGACTTGAAATTGTGCAATCTGGTCTTTACCTAGATATGAAATTCTGGCTTAACATTGACTGTATCTGGGAAAGCGTGTCATGATTTGATCGACCAGAAATTTGAAATATATTTTCGCGAAGAAAACAAATAATTGACACATATGCACCCAACACAAATATTGTATTTATATTTAGCATCATACACAGTTCCAACATCACCATATGCCACATTATGTATGATCCCGAGGAGCGAAGCTTCCGAGGGCTGGGGCATGGCAAAATAGGGAGGGTTTGGGAGAGGGTATTCCCCTCCCACGGAGAAGATTTTGCATTTATATAATATATAAATGCAAAATCTTCTCCGTGGGAGGGGGATATACTTGAAATGGTGCAATTTGGTGCACGTCACACAAGGAGCCAGAGCAATGCCAGCCTACACTGGAACTACGTGGCCCGGTATACAGAAAAAAATACTCACCCCAGACCATACGAAGTTACACAACAAACTGAGATAATCTATTCGCAAAAGTTAAAAGTTGATGTATAAATTAACTTTTTAACGTTGGAATTAACAATCTTAGCTCATACAACTTATGTTTTCTTTCCCTCTCGTATACAGCTACACATACAAACAAACAAAATATCCTTCCCTGAAAACCTGGGGGGGGGGGGGGGGGTGATTGTACATGTCATCCCCCCCCCCTCCTTGTGAGGTGGGAGGATGCATCCCCTCACCCCCCCCCCCCCCCACCCCGTTGTCTACGCCCCTGTTATGTATGCATACTACAAAGTGGGAGGAACAATCACCTCCACTTTCAAATGTATGGGAGAGGGGCATGTCCCCTCTCCCTGTCCCCTGCCTGTTGTCGCCCACTTTTCAAGTACCGCGTGACTAGACCAATGACACGGGTCCCTTGAGTTAGTTTCAGTAGGCCTATGCTCAACTGATGCAGATGTCGACTCTGGAGAAGATGACTGGTGCTCCTTCAATCATGATCATCAACAATATGCCTAGATATGCATCATGAGTTAATGGAACGGGTGCATTTGGAGTGAAGAAATATATATAATTTTGTAAAGGAAGTTTGTCTTTACCTAGACATTTAGGACTACGTAATGCAGCTATGCGCCTTTATAGCCAAAATTATCTATAAAATCGGGAGGCAGATTCAAGATCCTAAAAAGCCCTTGGTATGATGGACGATTTACCATGCGCTAGTAAGTTTGTTATAGGCCTATACGCGCTCTATGTCTTCTTAAATGCAGTGAGCGTCGATCCTCGCGCTCGTGACTGTAAATCTGCATAAGGCGCTATATTGGAAGGATTCTTCAACTGATATAGAACGACTGTTATGTTCTTCTTTATTATCGTTGATAACATCATTATCATCACACATTTAATAAAAGATGATAATAATGAATGATATAGACACATTTGGCTTAATGTCGGGGTCGTCATTTTTTTGTTTTTTTGCCAAACGATTGGGGGGGGGGGGGGGCACGTGCCCCCTCCCCCTGTAGCTACGCCAAGCCTCCCATCCCCACCAATTATCTTTCCCCTTTGCTACGCGGCATTGTGTACGTCGTATGTACAAGATCATAAGTCGTACGTACGAGTTAATAAGTCGTATGTACGAGATAATAAGTCGTACGTACGAGATAATAATTCGTACGTACGAGATAATAAGTCGTACGTACGAGGTAATAAGTCGTACGTACGAGGTAATAAGTCGTACGTACGAGATAATAAGTCGTACGTACGAGATAATAAGTCGTACGTACGAGATAATAAGTCGTACGTACGAGATAATAAGTCGTACGCACTAGATAATAAGTCGTCCATACGAGATAATAAGTCGTACGTACGAGATAATAAGTCGTACGTACCAGATAATAAGTCGTACGTACGAGATAATAAGTCGTACGTACGAGATAATATGTCGTACGTACGAGATAATATGTCGTAAATACAACATAATAAGTCGTACGTACGAGAAAGTACGTACGAGAAAGCGTCGGCGAAAATTGGTTTTTATCCATGTCCCCAACGGGGCTTCGTAGATATATGCATATCACATACGTTTGATAAGATAACCCTGTATCAATAGTCCGTCGGCAGTTAGCGATTCCTATGAATTTGACGTAGCTCCAAGTATTGAGAGTTAAAACGGGAACAAACCTCAGATAACTTCAACAAATATTTTGATTAAAACAAAAGCGAACGGTCAAAAATAAAGAAATACATAGTGTCGACAAATAAATTTGTCCACGCTACGCCCCTGCTAACGATGAAACTTGTACTAATTATTGTGTATTTAGTTATACCTGCAAGTACGATCACTGAATCACATCACACCACATGATTCCAAATTCCAATGAAACAAGAGTTTGCAATAATTATCTTGGTATAACATGTACTTGAATCAAGTAAACACATTGAAGGGGACTACATAAGTAACATTGTCAAAATCCTCAAAATCCAATTGCAATTCTAGCGGTTTTCTTATACCTTCTCATACGTATTCTTATTCAAATTTCCTTTTCGTTAAAAAGATTTTTTACGATTGAAGATGTTCAGATTCAATTATCAATGGATAATTAGTGAATGTCACTTTGCATTTTTGCTCATTACTCGGCCATATAAAGTCCATTTAACTTGAAATGTGCATACAGCACCCAGTGGACGTATTAAATAACAACAATATACATTGTATCAACCACTCATCTCTGTTGCACATGTCAGCAAAGTTACTAGATCCCTTTAAAGGATAGTTGAGTATTGGTCAAACTTAACTTCAGTAACTAAAACCTGCACCATTACGGTACAAATATAGTTATAACTTCTTAATGCTGGAAAAGTATACACAGTTACAGTAACAACCCTAGTATCATTAAAAAAGGGCCGTTACAATTAAAAAGGGCGCTCTCTAAAAAATAATTGGTTTTAGCTATTTTGTATACAAAATGGTGCATTAAAGTTTTGTTAAAATAATGATTCCATATATCATCAACAACTGTTTAAATACATTATTCAGATTTGTTTTAAAGTAGTCTTCAAGCATTTTTATTGTTTTTTTCTTAAAAGTCAAAATATCCCCTGGTTGAAGAATTTTTGAATTAAATATGTTCATGGATATTTCAGCAGTTTTCTGAACCGACTTTGTTCAAATAAAGTTTATTCTGTCATTAAAACTGTATGTTCTTTCCAATTTGACAGTCAGATTTTCATTATTTCACAACAAAATATTTTGTGAAGTGCCCCCCTTTACCAACACTCCACTATCCCTTTAATAATGTCCATACGACATGACCTAAAATTTAGGCGTCGGATTGTTGTTGGATATGTACGATGAGAGTCGATCCGTTTTTCTATTTAGGGGGGGAGGGGGGGGGGGGGGGGGGAGGCGAACATTCCCAGAGTCACCAGTTGGTAAGCTAAAAGCCCCACGGATGGACGCCCATAATTTGAAGACGGGGGGGGGGGGGGGGGTATGAAATAGTTTTCCACCCGATGGCACCCCAGCAGGTGGTCTAGGGGGCGGAGCCTCGGGGAAGCTTTTTGGTTTAAGCAGTTTAGAACTGACAAGATGTATGTAGAAATACAAAGTCTTTATATTTTCTTTAAAAACGTTTTTTATACAGCACACATTGAAAGCGTTTTGATAGCTTGGACCCCTAAATGGGTTACCCACATGGGGGGCCTCAATAGATGTCCATGAGGCTGAGCCCCCGGAAGATTCTGGATTGTACACATGTATTTAAAAAGGGGTGCAATATTGTAGGAAGGGAATAGAGAAGGAGAGTGTAACGATAATAGGACGGCAAACGGCCCTAACGATACATGACAATATGAATCACTGTAAGTACCTAGTATAGTAAGTACCCTTATTAGGGGTCCGAGAGCGAAGACTCCGTTAGCTTATGGGTTGGAAATTTCAGCACCCTCAATATATGGTTTAAAAGGTAGAGGATATGTTTTATGTGATGGGTTGAATTTAGCGCGCATGGCACTGAATAAGCAAAAATCCTTGCATGTGTGGTATCCAAAGGGCTTGTATATAATCCATTGGCGAGGTCTTGGGGATTAAGCTCTTTTAACTATGTGAACGATCTATCTAGAATTTTTTTTGTTATAGCGTTCTGTTTATAAGGGTGCAAGATATTGACGGGCATACCTAGCGATTTAGCGAGTATAGTTATATTGGCGTCCGCGTGTCATTTACGGATGGAAGCAGGGGCCGACTTTAATAGGGCCCATTAGAGCGTCTAGGGGACGGTTCCCCTTATATTAAGATTTTCGGTAATTTTCTTACTAATCGTTTTTAAGAAAATGACACCTTGATTTAATAGACACACATTATACCTTTCCTCGACCGGTTGTAACACGTCAACTACTGTCAACCCAAGGACGGCTACAGCTTCTCAAATAAGGGGGGACCCATACCAGGGAGCGTAGCGACCGACCGAGGAGAGTGTGGGAGGTGTCTGCCCCTTGTCCCCTTCACCCCGCCTGTTAACGCCCATGACTGCAACTCCGTTTTTCGAATTCAACATGAGTTTTACACATTAGCACTGTGTTTAACACTTGTTGACATAATTGAAATATATTCTGTTTATCTAATGTATGATAATTTATAAGTTTTCTATTCTTATTTTTCTTATTTCAACTTATGTTTCAAAATATGCAAGCTCATCAGTACTAAAACATGCTAATTTGACGCCTGATTAACTATTTAATGTCCGTATTTTGTATTATATTAACCGATTGTCTTCTTCATCTTCGGAATTATTCGCAATATTTTAATTTCGATGCCCCCCCACCCCCCCCCCCCCCCCCCCTCCCCACTCCATGATCGACGTCTCCGATTGTAACAATCTGTTATTATTATTAGATTGTTACCTGCTCCCCTTATGTAGCAGTCACACCACCAAACTGAATCTAAACCGACACGAGACCGAATAATTCGGGGACGTTTCAGGGACGTTCGGGTGCTGGCGGTTTTGGTGTCGGAGTGGTATCGGAATTGTCGGCTATTTGTTGTGACTGCTAACCCCAGTTCGGGCTCTTGTCGGTGCCCGATAAAGTGGAAGTTCGGTCTGGTTTCGGTTTGGATTCGGTTTTGCGGTGTGACTGCTTACATAACAAACTGGTCTAACCAAATCCCGATCGTCACTGTTTACCCGAAATGTCTATATAGTAACGAACAAGTATAACGGCCTTACCCCGTTTTTAATGTCGCTATGCAGGCTTTCGATTCCGACGATCGTACTCTTACTGGCTTTTTCAATTTTGATCTCTCCGTCACTAAAGTAGGATCGCGGAGGTTGACACCTGTCATCTGTTCCACATGTAGTTGAAATACCAACGATGTCTAACACAAGGGTGTGGAACTTGGCCAGTTCTGCATGGTGTGGCTGTATCTTGTGATAAGTCCGATAACAGGTTCAAATGACTGTGGTGCAGACCCCGCTGCGAACCGAAGTACTTGCTCAAACTCGGCAACCATTTTCCTTACTATCGATTAAACTAAGCCTTTGTCCTAAGTCATGCTGTGAGAGAGATGCGAGATAGACCCCGGCACAATGTTCTTGTGCGAGTTTGTGGTAAAACTCGCACCTAGTTACAGTGAGTCTGAAAAATCGTCTGAATATTCGTGAAATGTCTTCAGCAGACCCAATGTTACAGATAGTTTGAACTCTTGTTGGCAGCCCTTGAACTCGTTCTCGTTTATTATCAAGCGATTACTGTCATCTAACAATGTTTCAAACGCTACTCTTCCGATGGCTGCCATTACGGTTCTGAGATGTGTCAATGAGTAATCAGTGGCAACCATCGGAGAGGTTTTCTTTGCTCTGGCATGAGCTGCGAGATACTCTAGAAAGCATTCCATCATTTTGCTAGCCGTTTCAACATTGATCAAACGGTCACCATTCCAGAGGGTGCACAGTACCATACAGAAGAACGGGATTCTTATCAAAGAAATCAGGCTGTGCTGAGATGTAAGATATTCCAACAAAAGACGTCCTTTCAGTGGATCAGAAACAAAGTATTTGCAAATGTATTGTTTCCTGTCTTCCTCCCCAAACTCCTCAAGCTCCATGACGGCATATACCTTTGAGAGTTCATCCGTTTCGAAGTGGCTCGCCAGATTGGGACGACTTGACACAACAACTCGGCAGTCCGGAAATTTGTGATAGCGGATCACGTCTACAACAGACGATGACGAGTCGGCAGAATCAATGGTAAGACCGAACTCATCGTAACCATCTAACAAGACGCAGCAATGTGCTCCATTGTTGGAGATGAAGCATTCGATTTCTTCTTTGGTGACGCCCTTGAACTGTTGCAACAGTTTGGTAACGATTGCCTCTCCAAGAGAACATTCTCTCTTTATCTCCCGGAATTTCAGCCAGAACAAGAGAGTAAACCGACGTCTCAGCGGCGAATCTTCATCGACAGCCCAGTCGTGAGCGAGCTTGGCCAAAGAGGTGGTCTTACCACACCCGGGTGCGCCTAAAAGAGCGATGCGCGGGGGAAATTCTCCATCAACTTCTGTTTCAAAGATATCGTCAATAGAGCCCTCTAACACGTCTTTCAAAATACGCTCTCCTCTGTCAGTCCATTTTTTCTTGTGCAGTCTTATTTTGGTATGCAAATCCTCAAAGCGAATTGTTTTTCTTGACTGACCAGGCTGTAACTGTATTCGAGCGGTCCTTTTGTATTGCTTCACCAACCTCTCCTGGCACTCCCGGACCGTCAGATTAGCGGAGACGTGCCTGGACATGATGTCTGAAATAAAAAGAGGATGGGAGAAGTGATAGATAATGTTATTATGATTGAATATGAGCAAGGAAAATAAGACTTCGCCGAGAATAGAACCCGGGACATCCGGATTGCTAGAATGGGAGACGTTCCATTTAAACTCTCTTCATTTATTGATTAGTCAACATCTATATAATTCCGGGCACTAACTTTAGGATAAATGAATCATATTTTCTAAAGAAAGTTCGCGAGATCACACAAAGTGTTCTAGCTGTTTGTATTAATTGAATTCAAACATAAAGGAATCTAATCTAACTCCACACTTTAAGCGATTGATGAGCAAAGAAAAATAGGCCTCGTCGGGAATCTAACTAGATACCCCGGATTGCTAGACCGGTGCTCAACTATTGAGCCACAAGACCTTTGAATAGGGGTGTTTCAAGAGCTAGTTAAAGGAATAGTTGAGTTTTGGTAGAGAGGTCGCTAAACTACTTTTTTTTGTGAGGTAATGAAAAACTGAGTGTAAAATTTGAAAGAGCATAATATTTAAATAATAAATAAATCTTTGTTTGATCAAAGTCGGTTCGGAGACGGCTGAAATATCCATAAATATAACAATTTGTAATAAAGCTGGGGCCCCAGGTTTATTAGAGAATTTTGAACCAGCTGTTACAAATTCCAAAAAAATGCTTCCTCTTTTCAAAAAGTTACAAAATAGGTATTTAAATAGTTGTTGGTTATTTCTCTATCTAATCACTATTTCAACAAAACATCACATGCACAATATTTTATTAAAAATGGTTGAAACCGATGAGTATTTAGAGAGCGCCCTCGTACGTTTTAACGGCTCTTTTTGAATGATAACATGATCTTTACTACGTCATTTGTAATTTTGTGTTCCTTTCTAGTTATAACTATTAGTTTGTAATGTAATGATGCAGGTTTTGGTTACTAAAATTCAGTTTCACCAAAACTGTACTCTCCTTACCAGAACTCAACTATCCCTTAATTATTAATTGCATTATGTATACTATTATAACTTCATATTTTTAATGAATATTTCAATTAAGTTATGACATTTTGAAAGAATGTAACACAATGCGCTCAGATGAAGTTTCATGCGGTACAATTGGAAAACCTGGCAACCTCCAATGTTCAATCAAAACACAAACATTTGTTTGTTTCACTATTTATTTTATCCAAGATGAGATATACGACTAGAATGGACACAATTTCTGCGTATATTAGTTTCCCAGTAATTTGAGCGTTTCGTTAACAGTTGTGACTGTTAACAAGGTCATGTTAAACACTTGTACGTTCATTAAAGGGATCGTTGATTTTTGGTACAGAGGGCGCTACACATAATAATTTTTTGTGAGATAATGAAAAACTGAGTGTAAAATATGAAAGAGCATAATACTTAGTGACAGAATAAACTTTATTCAAACATATTTGATCAAAATCGGTTCAGAAAGGGCTAAAATATCCATAAATAAACCATTTGTATTAAATGTGGGGCCACACAAATATTAGATAATTTTGAACCAACCGCTACAAATTTGTTTTAAATGCTTCCTCTTTTCAAAATAAGTTGTTTAATAGTTGTTGATTATCTCTCTATCTAATCACTATTTGTACGAACCTTCACATGCACAATAATTTATTTAAAACGGTTTAAACCAATGAGTTTTTACTGTCCGTTAGGGACAGCGCTGTTGCCATTTTCCTATTGGCCCGTTAACCCTAATCCCATTAGGGGGGGGGGGGGGCCTTTTAGGCCCCCCCCTGTTGTTTTTTTCGACGTGCATCTAGACCGATTGGAATTTCACGTTCAAACTTCATGACTTTTTTCTCTCAAGTCTCCCGCATGTTTTGATGTATAATTCACCCCGGTCGGACTTGTAGAACTGATTCTAGAGGTGGATAATTGCTCAGCCGTCACAATAAAATGCAATTTTTGTACAGGTTTCTATGTAATTCATATATCCGATGCCATGTAAACTCCAAATCTGTTATAATTGGTACATTGAATCATAATTTTGATTATTGCTTTGTTATTAGTTTAATTCATACACTTCAGAGATAAATTCTACTTAAAAAAAAAAAAAAAAAAAAAAAAAAAACAATAAAATACATAAGAATAAAAACAATGAAATACAAAAGAAATAAGGAAATATCCTTATTTCTCGAGCTTTTCTAAAAACATGAAGATTTGAAACTTCATATTTATCATTGAGATACTCAAAAGAAATTTTTTACAGAAAACCTGAAGAAATTCTGTAATTTCTCTTGATTTTAGATGAAAATCCAAATTTTCCCCAAATTCGTCAAAAATTTGCATATTCAAAATTTTAATTAATTATTAAAAAAAAAAATAATGCTCAATTGTTTTAAATTTTTTAAATTCTTATTCTACTCGACTTGTTTTACGTATGTGCCAATTTTCAAGTCAATCGGTCCATTCGTTGCCGAGATTTGAGGGGGGGCCTAAAAGGCCCCCCCCCCCCCCCCCTAATGGACTCGAGTGATCAAAATAACCCAATGGGATTAGGGTTAAGGACGTGCGCAGTGCCGATGCGCAGTACACTCGATACAGTTACGTGCACTGTGTTGCAAATCTCACTCAAATCTCAGTCAAAACTACAGCAAAATTATTGATCGTAGCCTGAATAATAACTTCAAATTCTAGTGCTATTTTATAGGATACTACCACAGTAAATGTTACAATTATCACAACAATATCACCAATATAACAATTATAATTTCCAGTTCCAGATGTTTGAAATAAGATTCACGAATAGTGTGTGGTGTGCGATGGGCAGCGCAGGTGCAGTGAAAACTAAAGTGCAGTAATATGTATTTAGACCTGCGAGTTGCGCTGCCCAGGCCCATCGTACACCACACACTCTATTCGCGATTCTTATTTCACACATCTGGATCTGGAAATTATAATTGTAATATTGGTGATATTGTTGTGATATTTGTAACATTTACCGTGATAGTATCCTATAAAATAGCACTAGAATTACAAGTCATTATTCACTGGCTACGATCAATAATTTTGCCGTATTTTTGACTGAGATTTCAATGAGATTTGCAACACATTTCACGTAACTGTATCGAGTGTACTGCGCATCGGCACTGCGCACGTCCTTAACGGGCCAATAGGAAAATGGCAACAGCGCTGTCCCTAACGGACAGTGAGTTTTTGGAGAGCGCCATCTTGAGTTTGAACGGCTCTGTTTGAATGATAAAAGGCTTTTTACTTCCTCAGTCAATTCCTTTCAAGCATGGTAGAGTTATAACTATTAGTTTGTAATGTAATAGTGCAGGTTTTGGTTACTTAAATTCAGTTTGACCAAAACTGTACTGTCTTTTAAATACCAGAACTCAACTATCCCTTTAAACACATTTATCTAAACTGTACATGTGCAATTATAAAAGAAAAGTATTTGCATAGTGTTCGCTCTCCATTATCATTTTAATTGAAATACAATTTAATCATTACTAGTATTTTTGAATTATCAAATAAAAAGTAAATAATGCATTTCTGTATTATCATTCAATCATACCATATGTCAGCCCTGCTGGCGTTCCCGGAGCTGAGGTTGCTATGATGCCCTGAAGCACTGCCGGCGTTGCTGATTCACTGTCAACCTGTCTATCCCGCCATGCCATCAGCATGTGAACAGAGGATCGGTAGACGTCAAGCTGGAATCTACCCTCGAGCCAGTTGTTGAGCTCTACCAGAGGGAAGCCAAGTCTCTCGCCTATATACAGGTATCGGTCACGTGGGATGCTCCGGGCCAGATCCAATATCTGTATGTCTGAAACCCTGACACACCTGTTTGATAGGAATACAAGTAGTTAGCAAACACTATTTCAGTGAAAAGCAGATAATTATCCCAATTAAAGTTTATATGACAAGTGTTGTTAAGGTTATGGGTAAGGAGAACCTATATTGAATGGCACGGTTGACTCGCCATTTAATTAATTGACCATAATAACAAGCAATAACTGGTATAGTCAATCAAAAATATGATAATGACATTTAATATGAACAAAATCATTTAAAAGGATAGTACAGGTATGGTCAAACAGAATTGTATTAACTGAAACTTACATAACATCAATACAAACTCATAGTTATAATTCAATGATGCATGGGATGTTTAGGTAAAACAGCCGTAAACACAAGAAAGCGGGCCTATAGCCATTTGTTAATCTACATTATGTAAAAGTGATGTTTGGTTAAAATTATTATTCAATAGAGAGATCACTAAAAATCCATTTTAAAACCACGTTTTGAAATTATTTTCTACAATTAGTTGAACAAAAGTTGGTCGCCCACATTGTCCGTACCGTGTCTTCAAAACTGTGTGCTCTTTCAATTCATTACCCAACAAAATAATATAGTTCTCGAAGCGCCCTTTAAACCAAAACTGAACTACCCCTTAAGACATACTGGTCTGCATTTAACTTGCAGCAATTTACACTCTTTTCCTGAAATTGGTATTAAAATCTTAATCCCATTAGTGTATTGGTTTTACCATCTTTCTGCATTAAATGTGATTGAATTCATTATGTTCACTGTGTATAAGTATTGCAATTATGTCTAGTATTAAGAACTTATTATCCGACTTAATGAAATATGAAATAAAAGCAACTGGGAATTCACCTCTCTGGGAATGCTTCGGCCATATTTGTGTTGGACAACCACGAAGTCCTAGATTATGGAAACTGCAGGAGAGGGAGACGAAACAACAATAGCTAGCATAATGTAGGCATTTGAGAACTATTAAGAAAGAACAATAATATAGGCCTACATCAGTACGAATAGTCTATAATCATTAAACATGTAATGATTATTTCACAAGTAATAGGCGAAAATGCATTGTACTACATCAGTTAGTTGTGTAGATGTTGACAGTGTCACAGTCTAGATCCCTTTAATATACCTGTCCCATGGCGAAACAAACACCATACTCTCCATCAAAAGGTATTGCATTTGGATAGATATGTGATTATTCACTCATTATTAGAATGAGGAAGTACTAATTAAAACAAAATATTACCAACACAACTGAGGGCATTTCACAAAGAAATGAATACTTACTCTGGGTGAAATTGTATAATCTGCGAATGTGTTGCAAATGATGACTGGTGTTTATTCTTTATCTACATAAACAACAGTTTTTACTTTTTTCTGGACAAGAACGATAATTGCAGATCTGAGTATCCACCCTCCTCATCAGTCGGGACACCGTACTGCGCCCATAGATTGAGCTGGATGCAATATAATTGCGAACGCGGGGGAAGCCCCTGTCACACATCATACTTACCAATCAAAGACACCACTCTACTGGATGGAGACCACATGAGGAGTACTGGACGAACCCACCGGCATAGCTACCAACGTGCCCTCTTAAATACTTTATCAAAAACAAAACAAAACATGAAGGGAATTTTTGTGACAAAAATAACGAAAATCATAAAGAGATTTGTTTTGGTACTTATTTATTTAATTTTGTTTTAATTTTTTTTTTTTTTTGGGGGGGGGGGGGGGGGGGGGACAAATTGCTTCATTATGCATTTATTATTGGTGACATATGCACCTTATACAATGGTGACAAATGCAAAAGCAAACCCGACAAAGGGTTAATTCTGTAATATGTTATGCCCATTGAGATATGATCGGACATTCAATGTTTAATGAACGACAACTAGCCCATTATTGGGCCACACCCCATGCAATGGCTTTGCTAGGTGATTGCAATATCAATTATGTTCGTAATTGTTGGAATGATCTCCACGATTGTTCAGGTTTAGTTGTTAATGTATCAATAACAAGAGAAAAACAAGAACAAAAACCTGGGTTTATATTAGATACTAGGAAAAAAACAACCCGTCATGAAAGTGCCACTAGACGAGGCAAGTTAGTTGGGAATGTGGCAGTAATTATAATCAACTTGGCGACAAGGCTATCGGTTCTATCTCAATGTGTGACTGGACCTCTTTATGATATAATACGGGATATGATATGATATTTACGGGATATGTACACAGTTAGAAAAAACCATGATCGCCAAATGGCACGTGCTATAGTACAAACCAGCACGAGTGCAAGACTGAACAAATTCAAAGGAGTGGTGTTTCCCAGTTTGGATTCGCACTTTTACAATGCCAATTCAGCTTCGTGCCATATTTTGAACGTGAATTTGTGTCAAAATACCGAATACAATAAATGGCTATGACGTCGTTGCTTTGTGAGCGTTGATAATAATCAGTGGCGTAGCAACGGGCTACGGGGCAGGCATGGGGTACGTCCCCCCCCCCAAATAAATGACCCCAATAAAATGAACTAACGCAAAGAGGAAAATCCGTTGTAAATAAGGTTACTCTTATAGCATGTAAGGTGTGCGGCCATAAGTCGCGTGTGACCCGCCCCCTCCAATACTGTCTTATCAGTCTGTCCGAACTACGCCGCTGATTGTAATGCTTCATTTATTATGATTTGGAAGCGGAAAATTTCCTACTGATACCAGGCATCATATTTTTCTTCAATGTGAAAAGCGTGTAGTATATTCATGTTATGTTTAGAAGAAAAAAAACGGTTTAATAGTCGTTTCCTTCATTATAAAGATGTCGATTTGTTAGTCCACCAGTACACCACGGGCCCCAGGCCTTTAGTATTAATAACACTGAATACTATTATAAATCAGTATTACAATAGATTATTGCTATGGGCGTCAGCATCTTCTCAAAAGTGCGAGGGGGGCATTGCGAGGGAGCAAAGCGACCAAACGAGGAAGGATGTGTCCCCCTCTTTTTCACGTTTGGGCTTGCAATTGTGCAATTTGGTGCATACCTGAGACAATATTTGTACACGAACAGTAATGCAAGCTATGGAATCAAACATACATATAGTATACGTTTATTAAAAATAAAAAAGGGGGGGACAATCCCCTACTCATTCAAATGTGGAGGGGGACAAGTCACGTCAGCCCCCCCCCCCCCCCCTCCGCCCCCTCTCGTTGACGCCCATGATTAGTGCCAAATTTGTACACCTGTCATCCGCTTGCCCCCCCCCCCCCCCCCTCCCCCTGTTATATCTGGCACATTGTGAATGCAATAACTCAATAATTTGGTGATATTTTCCTGCTGAATAATTATTCAACTGGTCGAATCAAAGGTGTTGGTTTATTCAATTGTCCAAAGATCACTGAATCATAGTGCTATAGAATCCTAATAGTAGATAAAATGCTGAAATTCATCAACAATGTTAAATATCTCTCTGCAAAATAAATTGTTATGATTATTATCGATATGACTTTATACTGGAGTCAACACTGCATGATATATTATAT
The DNA here is from genome assembly GCA_037951105.1 of Echinarachnius parma. Classification (NCBI taxonomy): domain Eukaryota; kingdom Metazoa; phylum Echinodermata; class Echinoidea; order Clypeasteroida; family Echinarachniidae; genus Echinarachnius; species Echinarachnius parma. The sequence goes on from JBAMJV010012905.1 coordinate 17,861, forward strand.
TGATAGACAGCGCCATCTCTTTAATATGGTACCTAATTGCAAGGGATACTCATGTGAACTGTGTAGCCGTGTTATGTAGGGTTTGAATAAAAAAACACTTCCTAATATTCGGGCGTTTGACATGACCGTTGGTTGCCCCACCCCCCCTTGCCCAGCCACTAGGCGCAATTGAGATTTTGAAGTCTTCAAAATATTTTCTTTTGTTCAGTCATGCGTGCAGAGATTCAAATGAACTCATAAAACCTATAATACTTAAAACAAGACAGCTGTAAACAATTGGGACATTTTGGTTTTATTCTGACTCACTCAGTAGTGTGTAATAACGATTGCTCAATCGCCGAAGTAAGATTTGTGTTTGTTTTGTGTTTGTTTTAGCGTTTAATATGTCTCATAATATTATGCGCTCTATGTAATTTTGTAAAAAATCCTCACTTGTTTTAACCCCGAGGAAGAACCCTGAGTACGTCAAAAATTCGGTTCATAAAATTGACTATTTGGATAATAATATATCATGTTAAAAATCAAAAAGCTGGAAACTTACTTTATTTGTAAGGCTTCGTTTCGCAGGTAGACTACCGGCTTCTTCTTCATAAAAGTAATATCAACTTCGACTGAATTAATGATACTCTTCATCATCTTGAAGAATAATGCTTCATCAGACTAGCTTTAGTTCGTATATATTAACACTAATATTTGCTATAGTAGGCCGCAACACTAGTGTGTCATATAGTGTCATACAGGTAAGCTTATACCCCAAATAGAGTAAAGCTATCTCTCAAGTAATATTAATGCCCAAATAACAATTTTTCAAACTACACAAAATATTTACTAAGCTGGACCACGACGGGTCAAAACAATTCACCTATTCCCACACTATTATTTAAATGTGTAAACACCCACCGGGATTTCTCCCTGCTCTTAAAGAAAAAATGAGATGTGTTCTTTAGCGTGCATGAGGATTGGTTCTCCCATACACGGGACCGACAGTTTAAAGTCTCCTCCCAAAGATTAGGCAAATGAGGGTACAACTGTAGCAGCCCCTCCTTATATTTACTAACAAAGTACATTTCAAAAACGTCTAAAGAGATATATCTAATTCAAAAACTGCAGTATTGTAATATAGGGCACGGTCTGAAACAAGACCCGAAGATCTGGGGCATCGAAATGCCGTCCACGGACATGAGCGTATTCGACACAATCCACAAGAATGTGCTGAACAGTAAGCCGACAATCGCAAGGAATACAGTAAGGTATGTCTTCTGCTTTTAACAAATATGCATGAGTATAGTATGAATGGCCGATGCGAACTCGGGTCAACACAATGTCCTCCCTACGCTTAGCTAGGGGGTTTGCATTGTTCAGTCCAACTACTGGCATATGAGCATGCAATTTATTTTCAAGTTGAATGTCCCATACTATCTGCCATTTATTCTTTATGTAACTATTAATATTGGCCTTATAGTCTATGTAAGGTATTCTTATGTTAGCGACATCCCTATGAAGGGCTTCCTTTGCCAACGCATCAGCCTTGTCATTTCCCCTGTGGCTTGGTATCCAAGCCAGAACAACAGACTTATCGAAGTCTATCAGCTCTGAATGAGCCTCCAGCAGTTCTGATATGTATTGGTGGTTAGGTCTCCGACCCTGTAAAGCAAGTAGACTGGACAAAGAATCTGTAAATATAATAAAGTGGTAGCCATTCAAACGAAAAATCAATTCAAACGCCATCTTTAGTGCAAACAATTCTGCTGTGTATATGGATGCATTGTCGGGTAATCTCGCCTGTCGGCGAATGTGACCGCTTGTGACTGCTGCTGCCACCCTCTCCAAGACTTTGGACCCATCTGTATATACGGCACAATACTGACTATACTTTTCCCTTAGTTCTCCAAATTTAGACTGGAACACAAGGTCGCTAGTCAATCCTTTCTTACACCTTCTTAATGTAAGGTCTATACTCAATTCACCGAGTGTCCATAGTGGTGTACTGGGGAATACAAACGGCGCTATATGTTCAGGGTCAGGGCACACCTGAGCAAAGGCCTCCTTAATACGAAACCCAAAAGAAGGTATAACTGAAGGCTTACTAGTATAAAAGCATATCGGGGCTTGAACGTTTTGTCATAATGTCGGATTATTATAATCGTTTTGAAGTTTAAGTGCATACTGAAGTGACAACTTTTCCCATCTGAGATGGAGGGGAGGTTCATTGGCTTCGACATACAGACTTTGCATTGGTGAAGTACGGAAAGCCCCCAGACAGGGTCGAAGTACTTGATTCTGGATGGGCAAGAGATTTTTAAGGTAGGACTTACGAGCAGAGCTATAGACGGTACAGCCATAATCCAGTTTTGATTTCACAAACGCCATATAAAGATGCAGTAGGACCACACGATCTGCACCCCAGTCCATCTTTGATACAACCTTCAGAAGATTCAAGGCCTGCCGACATTTCTGCCACAAAATAATCAATGTGGGCCTTAAAGTTCAACTAAAACCATTTATCTTCAACTGAGGGTCAGGGTGGAGTTACCCGTTTATTACATAAATGCATACACACAGTCTTTGTTTTAGAAAAGCGAAAACCATTCTCATTTGACCACCGCTCAACCCTGTTGAGACACCCTTGCATCCGAGCCTCTATGGTAGCCATATACGGCGACGAGTACGTGATCGAGAAGTCATCTACGAATAGGGACTTATCAAACCCAAAATTAACTGCCTCAGTGATGCTATTAATCTTCAAGATAAACAAGGTGACTGACAGAATGCTACCCTGTGGTACCCCCATTTCCTGATTGTGTAGCTCGGATAAGACAGTCACAAGGTGGACCCTGAAAACCCGGTCCAACAGGAAGTTTTGGATAAATAAAGTCAGTCTGCCACGCAGGCCAGAATCGTATAAGTCCCTCAGGACACCATGTTTCCAAGTAGTGTCGTACGCCTTTTCAAGGTCGAAAAAGACAGACACCACATGGTGTCCACGGACGAGGCCATCGCGAATAAAGGATTCTAAACGAACAATTTGATCTGTCGTACTACGATTCTGCCGAAAACCACTTTGATGCTTAGAAAACAGTCCATTCCTCTCCAGAAACCACACTAGACGAGCATTAACCATCCTGTCCATGGTCTTACATAGACAACTAGTTAATGATATAGGATGGTAATTGGTTGGGTTTGTGGCGTCCTTGCCAGGCTTAGGGATCGGATAACCACAGCTTCTCTCCATGATTCGGGGAATTCACTAGAGCTCCATATCCTATTAAAAATTCCTAACAGCACTTGGAGGGATACCTCGGGTAAATGTTTCAAAAATTGATAATGAATTTCATCGGGCCCAGTAGCAGTGTCGTAACATCTGCTAAGAGAGTCCTTTAATTCACTAAGAACAAAGGGGTTATTATAATCTTCTGTATTACCTGATAGAAAGTCAAGTTTCTGCTTTTCTGCTGAGTCTTTAAATGCTCGAAACGCAGGTGTATAATTGCTGCTAGATGAGTTTATACTCAAATGCATCCGCTAGCAAGTTAGCAATGTTCTGCCTTTCTGTACACTTTGTTCCATCATGTTTATTTAAGTGTACAGTAGTGCTAGTCTGTTGTTTCCCACTTATTTTCTTAATCATTTCCCAGGCATGTTTAACGTGTGTGCGAGTAGTGAGTTTAGAGACATACTGCTTCCAGGATTCTCGTTTACTCTTCTTAATAATACGGCGTGCCTTCGGACGAGCTTTTTGATAGTCCTGTCGGTTGTTAACTGTAGGCCGCTTTCTAAATCTCCGCAATGCCTTCTTCCGGCATTTAATAGCTTCTCTACATTCGGCAGTAAACCAGGGTTTGTGCCTGCTGTGTGGTTTTGGTGAAGATTTAGGTATCGTTTTGCGTCGCTATATCAATTAGTGTGTGTGTAAAAAAAGACAGTGGATCCTCCAGATCCTTAAATACATCATCATTAATGACAGAAGAAACAGAGGGCAGTAGAATTAATATCAAGAAAAAATAGGGAAATGATCGCTTCCACATTGATCTCCATGGACCTTCCACTGGAAGTCCATGAAGATAGATGGGGAGCAGACAGACAAATATATAGCCGATGTAGACCCTGAAGCAGGATGGAGGTAAGTATGAGACATCATTTAAGAGGACACAAGTCCAGTGATTCCAACATAGACTCCATCGTGCGTCCCAAAGGGTTAGAATCTTTGCACCCCCAGAGGACACTATGAGCATTAAAGTCCCCTAATAGGAGAAAAAGGTGCGGGGAGCTGATCAACCAGTGCATCTATTTTCAGCTTGCCTCAGCTTATACCTCGGGGGTATATAGACTGAAACATATTGTTTACCGTACGATGGAGTGTAACCTTAACAGCGACAGCTTGAAGGACTAGTGGTGAGTTGGACCACCTCATGCGGAGATCCTCTTTTAACAAGTATACATGAGCCTCCCGTCGGCCTATTGTCTACATCCGACGTAGTTATCTTATTGTACATATCATAGCCTTTAAAGGTGATTTTTATCTGTTCCCTTAAGGAAAAGTTTTCCTGTAAACAAACGACATGAGGGACATAATCGGCCAAAAAAAACACTTTACCTCTTCATAATTCGCTCTAAGGCCCCGTGCAGTTCCACTGCAGAATGGCCCTCCCTCTCCCATCCATTATTTACTACTACTAACTTTCTCTTTACAACAGTGATCTTAGGTGAGGGTTGAGTGCTAGGGGTGCCCAAGTCCATATCGGACTCTTCCATCCCTATTAGTGCGTCAAATTTATTGTTACTTACTATGTGGTCCGCAGACCCCTGCTTGTGTTTTAATTACTTTTTCTTATCTTATCCGAGTCAGGTGGCCGCACTGGTTTTTGCCGGGGTCTGCGCCCCCACCAGGCAGGGGGGGCTTGCTTCGTAGGGGTAGGCTTTTGTAGGGGTAGGCCTTTGTAGGGGTAGGCTTTTGTAGGGGGCAGGGCCCTTGCAGGGGGGTCCCCGTGTGAGGCTCCTACTGCGCCCAGCAAGCAGGCCCAGTCCTTAATACTAGGCCTTGTATCTCTAATTTCAGGTTGTGTAATTAGTTTTATCTGTATTTGTACTTGTGGTCCTAGTCTGTGCCTATTTTATCCATATCGACCGGAGAGTCACTGCCCTCCGGCCAGGTGAGTCTAGTTTGAGTAGACATGGAGTTTTGCTGGTGTTTTGCCTTGCTGCTGGGTGTTTGCCTCGCGGCTGGGCCGGTTGGCCGCCCGCAGCATATCCAGCCTGGGCTGGACTCTGCAGCTGGAATAGCTTCCTGGCCTCTCCATATGTCAAGTCCCCTGCAGCCTTTAGCCTCTGAATCTGCTTCTCTTTAACCCATTTGGGGCATAGTCGATGGCTAGTCGAGTGGCCACCACCACAATTAGCACATAATGCCACCTCTGTACAGTCCCGTGTCACTGTGGCCCCTCTGCCCCCACATTTCTCACAGGCCTCTGGCCTACCACAACGAGTCTTTTGTATGTCCATACTTTTGGCATTTAAAGCATCTCATTGGATTTCGGGACATATAAGTCGACCCTCACCCGAAGATAGCCCCACTATCACTGTTGGGGGAGATTGGGTTTGTTGAATGTTAAAGAAAAAAGTGGCGTGTCGTGCCTAAAAACCGTCGCGAGTTGACATGACGCGATGGATCTGGGTTTACATGCTGGGAGGCCAGGCCTTCTAGTATTTTCCTCGTCAGTACAGTCTTTTCAAATCATGGCATCTAATAACACCTCGAGTGGTGTGAGGTGTTTACCCTTTCTGGCACACGTACAAATTCAGTTGTTTTTTCAACAGGTTGTTCGCTTGTGTGGGCCCTGTCCACCTCCACAAGGGACGTATCCCGACCGAAGTCGCTTGACGTCCTTGGCGGTTTCCGGCTAAGCCCTCTATTCCTTTTCTGTATTGCAAAAGGGGGGATAGTTTTTTTTCAGTGGTCCTGTCTCCTCGGTGTCTGTGATGACCAGAAAACCGAGGAAAACGGCTCGCTACCTGTATTCTGATTGTCTAATTCCGTGTCATTCCAAGTCCGCTTGTTGGTCAATTTTTCGTTTGTTTTTGTTTTTGTTTTTGGTTTGAGTTATCCATATGGGAAATGCGTTATTTCGTCACCAGTGCTCCCCACCCTCCACAGAGGCCCAACAAGGGGGCATTGAATGTATGAGGTGACCCTTCATACCAATGTCACTGATGTCAAGGATACAACAGTGATATACTCAAGATATAATTATGTTTCACAAACATTCAAGATACCCTGATTGACCTGTTAAGCAGTCGCCTTCTAAGGAACCCAGAAGTCCTTTTTATATGCAGGATGGTATACATACACCTTGCTAGTCACAAAAGTTTACAGTTTTAACTATACAAAAATAAAAATAATTAACAAATATATGGGTTTCCTCAGGGCTCGACACCACCAGCCGATTGGTTTTAAAACCAGGCCTGTAAAAAAACCTCCCGACTAGGTGAATCTGAGGCCAAAAGTGATGAGTTGCTTTGGAGGGGACCGCAGTCCAGCCGCCACTCAATCACCAGGACCCCTCTTCTCCACCGACACGTGTCGCAAACCCACGGCAAAACAGGTCGTCCCCTTTAGTCGCCTCCTACGACATGTAGGGAAACACATCGGGCCAATTCTATCCCCGGACCCGCAGGGGCTACTTTAAAGGGGAAGTCTAGTTTTGGTAGAGAGGGCGCCGCACATCACACTTTTGTGTGAGCTAATGAAAAAAACTGAGTGTCGAATTTGAGAGAACATGCAATTTTTAATGGCAGAAAAAAACTTTAATGGGTCAAAAATTGGTCCAGAAAACGGTTGAAATATCAATAAATATATCCCGTCTTATCATTATTTGGAGCCCAAATAATAAGATGATTTTTTTGTTTTAATTTACAAAATGCTTACACTTTTTCAAAATTTTTCAAAAGCGTTTTTTTGAATAGTTTGTTGATGATCTCTATATTTAATCATTATTTAACAAGACATCACATGCATAATTTTTGTATGCAAAAATGGTTTGAAAACAATGCTTTATTTGAGAGCGTCCTATTTTTTTTTAATGGCGCTTTTTTGATTGATAACAGGGTTTTTTACTTAGTCGTTTGTATAGTTGTATACCTTTCGAGCATAGTGGGGGTTATAAATATTAGTTTTGTAATCTTACTGTGCAGGTTTTTGGTTTACTAAAATTTAGCTTTACCAAAAACTGTACAACCCCTTTAATAATTTATCGATCAAAAACATTTTTCACTGTATACAGTATTTCTCAAAACGAAGGGTACAGTCGGACAATAATTGTTTAAGGTGTGAAGGTAATCGAAAAAATATACATTTTTTGGAGACAAATTAAAAGAAACAAATATTTCAGGCTTCCTGATGAATATAATGCTAGCTTAATTGGGCTTTTCAGTCGTGAGATATTTTGCAGTATATCAAAAATCCACTGTTTTGCAATATTACGTTTCTTTGCATCACATGACTTGCCAAAAAGGTAAGTATTTTCAGAGCAAAAACAGGTGTATAATGTATTAGGTAATCATTTAATTAGCTAAATATAAAGCTTAAAGCCCAAGTCCAGTTCGGGAAAAGTAGCCGAATACATCTATATTGATCAATATTGTTGAATATGTATTGAAATAGGGCTTGTGTGGTAAAAATCCGAACCTAAGCATCTTTAAATACAGGAATATCGGAAGAAAGCCAATATCCGCCTCTGAAAATTCATAAATCCACCGCCCATTCAGACCTGTCAGCGCCGCTTGCGCTGGGGGAGATATCGACAAGCTAGGGACACAGCCGATCCACGGATTGTCCCCTGATCTTATACTAGGATCATGATGAATGTTCCTTGATCGTATCCCTCGTGGTGCGCCATCGGAATAACCAGCGACCCATTTTTCCTTGATTTTATCACGGAACTCCCCAATTCCTATACGTCAGTATATTATATACGGGTTCTGATCCACCGTCTGGACTGGGCACATGGGCGTACACATTGGGATGCTGATTGCACCCCCCCCCCCCCCCCCCCCCCCCACCCCCCCGTTTTTGTTGAGTTAAATCAAATATTAGTTCAATATATTATATAAGTAGTTAAATCAAATATTATAGTATCGGTACAGTGTAATCGCAAAGCCTAAAAACTGTGCAAAACCGTTAACACTCACCACAATCTACTCCCATCCCTGTACGTCCATG
>JBAMJV010012906.1:0-35443 GCA_037951105.1 Echinarachnius parma
GTTAATACTACATATATTATTTTGTAATGTAATGGTGCCGGTTTCGTTGATTACAATTCAGTTTGTCCAAAACTGTTCTCTCTTTACCAGAACTCAACTATCCCTTTAAACCCCTCGGAAGAACAATTGTCTCAGAAAAAAAAGTTGCGGTCTCAAAGAGGCAATGTTAGCAGCAAATTCGTGGAGAAACTTGCTTAGGTCGTTCTGAACCGTGTTATATCTTTCTTCTTCTTTGAGCAATTCGTTGAACCTCGCGCATCACGTGGTGATTTGCGGAGGCAAATTTGGTCACACTCGTTGCTTTTTGTGCTGATCGTACCTCTCCGTTACTAATACGTGCCTTCGCAGTTGTTGCGATTGCAAGATCACGTGACAAAATTCTAGTACACCCGGGTCGCTAAACGACGTAGCAGCCGACGCTTTGTGTATAATGTCAATGGACCCTTTACTTCCTGGCATGACACCCGAAACCAAATGAAGATATTTTTTCATGAATATTAATTTCATGACACTTTCAGTGCTAAGTATGCAAAGAGAACAACATCTGTCTAACATTTCCAACAAATTTGATAATATCTGTGACATTGTAATGCAACAAACTGAATTTTAATGAACATATTTCGAAACTCGATTGCCACTCATAGGCGTACCCTTAAAAATGACTGTTTTGGGGGGTTTGAACCCCCCCTTTTCAAATTTTTAATGGTCTCGAGACAAAATTTAAGTGATCTCGACCGTTATTTTTTATGGTCTTGGCCTCGAAAACTGCGAAAAAGCGTGGTCTCGGCTTCGAAAATGACGAAAAACTGTGCTCTCTGCCTCGGAAATGGTGAAAATTTTTGGTCTCGGGATCGAAAATTTCCTACGACTACCCCCCCCCCCCCCCCCCCCCCCTTACCGGATTCTCAATTACTGGGACATGGTCTTGGTCTCAAAAATCCGCGGTCTCGGTCTCGAGTCTCGGAAATTTAGAAGGTACTTGGCCTCGGCTTCGAAAATTTTCTACGCTAGTGATGCTCGCGGCGCACTGCATTGCAGCAATCAAGCTGCATGCAGTTCAAGCACTGTCTGCATATGTGCGTACATGTACCCGGGCCGTGCTATGTTTCGCTCGGGAAACTGCAACAAACACAGTCTCAAATGAAGGGTAAGACTTGTCTTTGTATGGAAAAGCATTGAAATGTATTTTAAATATTCCATACTAGAGGGAAATCATATCAAGTTCGTCAGAAATGAATACTTAGTACTTAAATGTGGGTTTGATCGGGTTCTTGATTTCGTTCTGCAGTTATACGAAACACGAAACCAATGGGCCCAATTGCATATGTTTGCGTGCAATGTACGGCGCGGCAGGCATGCATGCAAGAAGAAAGGAGAGTCATTTATATCAATCAAACTCGAGTTGTATCCTTGAATTTTAAACAAACGATCGTATTCCTTGACTAATCTGAAAATGTATATTGTTCTCGATATATGTTAGGCAATGACAGTGTTATAGAGTTGATATTCATGAATAAATATCTTCATTTAGTTTCGGGTGTCATGCCAGGAAGTGAAGGGTCCATTGACATTATACACAAAGCGTCGGCTGCTACGTCGTTAGGCGATCATGATGTACTAGAATTGTGTCACGTGATCTTGCAATCGCAACAACTGCGAAGGCACGTATTTGCTCCCGTCACATGTACGGTAAAGCCATGTTGACGTTTCTGTTGGAATACAATGAAACACCACTTGTCGGTGGGAAGGTCGTGGCTGGGCTGAAGTAATACGGGGTAGCAATTAACTGGTATCCTTCACTAAAGGGGAGGCAGAGCAACATTGACTATATTTTCTACATTCTGCCAAGACGTGGAATGGTCACAGATACGTTGCAACCAATCTTGAACTTATTTCATATTTCCAGGGGCAGATCTATTTTGAATATAACCCATTTGATAAATTAATGAAATTATAGATGCCAGAATATTACGAAAATGTATGGGCGTCCCATTTTTTCTTCTTCTTTTTCTTCTTCCCCTTCGCCTCCTCTTCTTCTCTTCCTCCTCTTCCTCTTATTCTCTTTATGTTCTCCCTCTTCCTTTTCTCCCCTTCCCCCTTATCCTCCATCTCCTCCTTATTTCCCCTCCCTCGTTTTTTCCATTTAAATTTTCTTCTCCACTCCCTCCTTATTTCCTTCTCCTTCTACTCCTTTTTCTTATCCCCTTAATATGTTAATGCAAACTACAATCGTTCGTGGATTTATTGTGTATGTTAACTTCGTAGGCGACCTTTATAGCGAAATAAGCATATAATTATCAAACTACTTCATCCGCATTCAGGACATACCGTGCTTGTTACATGGTCTACCACAGTCATAATATTCCTGAAAGTTGATTAAAATATTTTGTTGCGTCGTGTCGGTTCGTTTTGGTCCGTTCTGACTCATGTTAATTCGTTCTGATTCGTCGTAAAAAACCCCCACAATGGGAATATGGTAGAACGGAAGGCGACGATCTTCACAACGAAGCGACACGAGTCGCAGCGAATTGCAACGATGTGGAACGACTTGACACGAATATGCAAAGGCATATACAACGATTTTCATGAAAATCGTTGTGGCGCACGTGGCGACTGTTTTGAACAGTTGAAGATAGCGATTTGGGCTCCGCTTTCACGATTTTCTTCACGATGCGCAACGGTTTTGGGAAGAGAACCGATACGATGTAACACGACCTAAGTGATTTTCTCGACGAACGTCAAATCGTTGCGATGCAATACATTATATACAATATAAGTTCTTATATAGCGCTAAATACACAAATGTTTCTTGGCGCTCTTTACAGACTTAACTACAAAATGAAAAAAGAAAAGAATATAAAGCAAATGAAATACATAATAATAATTACATTAAATACCGTGAAATACAATTAAATGAGTATAAAAAAAATGAACATGCAAATATGCATAATAGATTACTGCATGTATACATTGTCAGTTTACATATCAAACAGTGATTTTGACATTCGTCGAGAAAATCGCTTAGGTCGTGTTGCGTCGTGTTACATCGTATCGGTTCTTCCCCCAAAACCGTCGCGCATCGTGAAGAAAATCGTGAAAATCGCCGTCTTCAACTGTTCAAAACAATCGCCACGCCACGACGATTTTCACCAAAAATCATTGTATTTACCGTAGCATATTCGTGTCAAGTCGTTCCACATCGTTGCAATTCGTTGCGAGTCGTATCGCTTCGTTGTGAAGATCGCCGCTGTCCGTTTTTTAACTGACCATGGGCGTAGAGACTTACGTAATACCTATTCATCACGAGGGGGGGGGGGGGGGGGTGAATGCATAGATCATCCCCCTGTTGAAAGGTATCAATGACAGATCTACGCCCGTGGAACTGACTCAAACAAGTCGGATTGTTCATATGGTGCACTGCCATATTGTTCCATAAAAAGAATGAAAGGAAATCGTCGCGACATGGCGATAGTTTTGAACAGTCCCAAAACATTCGTTGCGCTAACACGATTCATGGCGTTCTTCGCGATGCGCAACGGTTCGCAGAACGAATTACAACGACTCGCAACGAACTACAACGACTCGCGACGACTCAAGCGATTTTCTCCACGAATGATAATTCGTTGCGAGTCGCCGCAAAAATCGCCACTATGGGACCACAACTTTTTTTCTGCCACGATTTTTCTACCGCAATGGTTAAAGACAAAAGAAGGACGAGCTGACTCGTCGAACAACGACGAAGAACGAATATTCGTCTTGAGTCGCCGTACAATTCTTCCCAATTCGTTGTTAAATCGTGGCTAAATCGAGTGGATTCGTTCTAGTAAATCGTTGCGAGTCGTTGCGAGTCGCCGTGAAAATCGTCAATATTGGACTGGGCCTTTACTAGTCTTTTGACAAGCCTGTCTCGTCTGAACTGAGTTGAATGCAAGGAACGACTGGACAGCGCGACTACAATGCACACTCTCTTGGCGAGACAGTCTTTTCGCAAATGGATTGCTCTCCGATGAACTTCTTTTGTTAAGTATTGAATTCCTCTACCTATGAGTTGCGCCCAATCAGGAAGCCGGGTTATCACGTACTCATGCATTATGCATCATTCACCAACGCAAGACACAAACTATACCACAGTGAACCGACGCTGCACGCTGAAGCAATAGAAAGGTCCGATGCAAAGCAACACACACACATACACGCACACGTCCCGAGGTCACACACAGAAACACACACATACACACACAGCCTACACAGGGATGTGTTTGTGTATACAATGCTATGTACTGGGCGAGTATGCCGACGTACACGTAGTTCATATTTAAATGGGAGAGGCAAAGAGACGTTTGACTGTACAGAAAGACGTGTGCTCAATGCAGTAGATATATCACAAAACTATGCATGATTCATTAAATCAAGCTTATGCATATTCATGAGCCAGTAGATGCGTAAAGGCGAGGGGATCGCACGTGAATTCATCATATGCCAGATAGCCTCCATCAGGCGTTCAGTCGTTCCTGATCTTGCATGCAGCGCAGCCATTGCTTGCTTGAGACACGAAGCCTTGTTAAAGGCTAGGCCTTTACAGGCTTTCTCCCCGAATGCCAAATCGTTGCGATGCACCGTAAAAACCGCCAATATGGGACCGGGGCTTAATACAACTTCTGGACCAATACGAAATGTATGATGTGCCCCAACCGTAATGTGCCAAGGTTCAATGGGGCTATTCGTATTTGTACTTATAGCAAGGAACCTTTCAAAATTGAATTGTGTGCCATATGTTAAATGTATTGCTGAGTTACGCTCATGGAAAAGCAGGAATACAGTTTACCTGCGAACGAGTTTACTTAGGTAAGTTCAATTTCAGTAGTATTTTCCATCATTTGCCTTTAAAGGTAATACACCTTTGGAGCATAGTTAGCATTACTATTTGGTATTAATAATCATTTAAATGAGTATTGTTCCCTCGCGCATTTAAGTACATTGCACACCCATGTTTCTTATTGATGGATCATGCATGGCGGAGTTTTCTAGAGATTTACGTATAAGTATACGTACACGTAAAATGAATGCTTAATATAGTGAAAATCGACCAAAAATTTGATTTTAACTGCATTAATTGCTTATAACGTATCCATATCGATGTAAGGTACAGTATATTGATTGTCAATTTATATACTTTTGTGGTAGTTGAGGCAAAATAGCAGGATATATCCTAGTAGAACAGCACTCGAATGGTATATCGGTTTTAGAAAACGATGGACTGTATATTGTGTATACACAGACGCACCTTGATGAATTCAAGTTATCATGGAATGCTTGATTTGATGGCAAACATGACAGATTATAATGATCCAATAACAATACATGTGTTATAAATGGAAAGGGAATCTCTTGTACCTTCAGTAGCCGGTGCTTCATTTAGTTTCATAATATTTATTCGGTAAAACTGAAAAAAGTAAACACTTTGCAAATCCGGGGGACAATTTCGTGAATTTTGTGTGCGTGTGATAGGGCAACCATCGTCATAGAAGAGATAAATTTTATATTTCATTTTTAACGGACTATTTTTCGAACAAAATTAAATGAAAGAAATTAATTCAGAAAGCTGAGAATATATTTATCTTATATCAGGTGCTCATTTGCTGTACGATTCAATTAGTATCTCGAGCAAGAACCGTCATAAGGGGGCCATCACAAATAAAAAATCGGAGCCCGCCCGACTTATCTGCCGCGTTGTTTAGGTGTCGGCCGCGGACGATTTGTTATCACCAGCGTCCAAAGGTTCCCGCCCGAGCCCCGTCCAATATGTGACAGGGTAGATTTTTAAGCGAAAATACGCTCGACTATACCTGGCGGGTTTGAAACTCGGCGACCTCTTGGCGATCACCAAATTCGGCCGGAGTCCGTTTGATTTGTGACGCAGGCATAAGAGTAGCCTCCGTATAATCCCGTCCAACGATATTTGTTCATTTTTACGATTTCAAGCTATATATAGCTAACGAAAGTGACCCCAACAAATCGATAACTCTAGATAACAACAACGAGACGAACATATAGAACTACCTTAAAAGGATAGTTGAGTATTGGTCAAACTTACCTTTAGTAACCAAAACCTGCACCATTAGGTCACAAAGTAATAGTTATAACTTCACCATGCACGAAAAATATACACAATTATAAACGACTAGTAAAACCCCCTTTTGTCTTTCTTTTTTCAAAGATATTTATTTTCACCATCGCTTTTTACAAACAATAACAAAATAAAAATAAGAAACAATAACAAAATCTGTTTATAAAATAATCTGCATGTTAACATATTATATACAATATGATTTTAGATTCACATCTAAATAATACAAGCTTTTACTATTTACATCAAATAAAATGCCTCAGAAAAACCATTCTCCACCCCCCCCCCCCCCCCCTCAACAAAAAACAACACCCATACAAGCACTTACATACACACATACACACGCGAGCACAGACACCCACACCCATATCCACAGAAAAACATGCCTACATCTTGTGAGAATCTAGACCAATTATTAGCCATATTTATTTCATTTCTGCTATTCGCCTTCCCTATTTTGTTCTAATTCTAAATTGTCCCACTTTCTGAAATGATATGTTAGAGTACCTCGGTCTCCAGCTCATTTTTTCTCCTCCTTTCAATTTTCTAATAATCTTTTCCTAATCTCCAAATGAGTTGGTGGTTCATTCTTATTTTTATTGTCTATAAATATCAAATATTTTATCAACATTATTATATGATTTAATAACTGTTCCTTCCCTATGTTATACTTAATAATCCCTACATGGATACCTTTCCAAGTTATATTTTTAATCTCTACTAAATTAAATAGATTCCCTAACTCTACCCAAATCGGTTTTACTCCCTCACAAAGACAAAATAAATGCTCGTAAGTTTGTTCATATTTACCACAAAACAAACCATAAATTATTATTAACCATTTTAAATGTATACTATGTATATATAATATTACTGCAAACCACACGTATTATATAATATAATAAAGCATTTTAAATTGAAATTCTCGAAGTTTACTATTCAAAGTGCATTTTCTAAGTCTTACGAATATTGATTGTATATCTTTCCCATTAATATTTTAAATCTGCTCTAAATTTCGTTCTGCATATGATTTTTCTACTCTCTTATTTAATACAAGGGCATAATATATCATTTTTAAAGTAATTTGATCTAACAAATATACACTTTCAAAAATTAAAAAGTACACATCTAACTCCCTATCTATATTTCAGTGGGTAGTTTCCATGAAGGGGGAATGCCAAGAAAAATACGTTGTATTTGAGTAATTTCTAAAGTATTTTAACCGTTTCTTTAAAATTCCTCATTTGATTTTGTATTGCCTTCCCCATCAACAATATGATGCAACTTATAAACATTTCTGTTAAATAGTTGTTCATCAAAAGGAACATGACCATCAATATAAACAAATATATTACCATAACTAATCTCATTCCTTTTAGATGTATCTTTTTTAACAAAAACCTTTTCGTGGCCATCCAAACGTCCAACATATCTGTATAAAATACCGGTAATACTAATTCAAATGTACTTATGGTTGCATTATTATAAATTATCAAAATTCCTCCAACATCTTTAGTTAAATAATTAAAATAGTGTTTCCATCCCATTTTTGCATCCCCCGTTAAGTCGCTTTACCCACATAATCCTTTGCACTAATATTAATAAATGAAAGTCTGTTAGTCTAAGTCCACCTTTACAATAATCCAAGAACATACAATTTCGTTTAATTTTATCTTTTCCATTCCACAAAAAGTCAAACAAATGTTTATCAAAATCTTGAAATACTCAATTCGGTACTGTTGTCAGCGCCGATACATGAATAACTTTTTGACAAAATAACGTTTTTATCAATTGAATTTCCCCCATTCAAATTAAATCTCTTTGTTTCCACCAAGACAATAACTTTTTTTATTCTACTCAGAATTTGTTCTTTCCTGAACTTCAACATCTAAAGAAAAGTATATACCCAGAATCTTGACTATTTGTACTACTTTGCCAAATGGAAGAGCAATATTTATCATTTTGAAGAGCCTAACAATAACATAACAGTTTTTTCGTTATTAATGTTTAATCCAGAATTTCTAGCAAAACTTTCAAACACTTTCTCTACCCTTTTAATAAATGTTTGAGTCCCGAAAAAACAGAGTCATATCATCTGCATACAGAATTTGTTTTACTTGTACGTTATTAAAAGTAAATCCCTGAATTTCAGGGTCGTTATATATTGAACGAGCGAAAATTTCAATACAAAGTATAAACAAATATGCTAACACCTCACTTAATATCAACGTATCCAGTAGATGCGCCCCCATTAAAAACACAACTTTGAGCATTATTATATATAGTCTCCACCACGCTACAAAATGACGGTCCAAAACCAAATGTATTCAAAACCTTCTAAATAAAAGTATGTGAAACTGAATCAAAAGCCTTTTCAAAATCAATTATCATCATAATTATATCCAGGTATTTTATTGACTGATGTATGATGAATTATATCATCTATCATCTTATCGCTTCACCTATGTTTCGACCCTTTACATTTTTTTTTCAATGATATTTATTGTATTCATTGCTCAAAACAAAATAACAATAGCAAACAATGAGAGAAATCAGTACATAATATAATCAGTATATTAAGGTATTTTCATATCTTAACATAATCATGTAAAATATAATTTTAAATTTACATCTAAATGATACAAACAAAATTGTATTGTTGTACATCAAATAAAGCAGAGTAAAAAGGGGGGAAAAGAGGGGAAAACTCTTTCCCCCTCAAAGAACACACCTTTACAAGTGCTTACATACACACACACTCGTGCACACACCCATCCACAGAAAACATGCCTACATCTGGTGAGAATCTCGACCATTATGTCTGCCTTATTCGTTTTATTGCTTCTGTTTGCCTTCCTTATTCTAAATTGTCCCACTTTCTAAAATGATACGTTAGTGTACCACGGTCCCCAGCTAATTTCTTCTCCTCCTTTCTATTTTCTAATAATCTTTTCTTAATCTCCAAAGCAGTTGGTGGTTTATTTCTATTTTTACTATTTATAAATATCATGTATTTTAGCAACATTATTATATGATTTAATAACTGTTCCTTCCCTATATTTAACTCAACTATTCCTACATGGATATCTTTCCAATTTATATTTGTAATATTTACCACAAAAAGAACATGAATTACTATCAACCATTTTAAATGTATATAAATATAAGTTAGTATATATAATATTATAAAGCATTTTAAATTGAAATTCTCGAAGCTTACTATTCAAAGTGCATGTTCTAAGTCTTAAGAATATTAATTGTATGTCTTTCCCTTTAATATTATAGATCTGCTCTAAATTTCGTTCTGCATATGATTTGTCTACCTTTTTCCTCAATAAAAAAACTATATATCATTTTTGAAGTAACCTTATCTAACATATATACCTTTTTTTTTAAATTGAAAGATTCATATCTAATTCCCTATCTATATTTAAATGAATATTTTTATTCAAAATTTGTTTCCATGAAGGGGGAATGCCAAGAAAAATACGTGGTATTTTCATAATCTCTAAACTATTTAAACCTTTTCTTTGAAATTCCTCATTTAATTTTATATTGCCTTCCCGATCAACAATATGATGGAACCTGTAAATATTCTTTTTAAATAACTGTTCATTGAAAGGAACATGTCCATCAATAAAAACAAATCTATTATTATAAATAATTTCATTCCTTTTAGAAGTATTTTCTTTTAACAAAAATGTTTTCGTGGTAATCCAAGCGTCCAACATGTCTCTATAAAAAGCTGGTAATGCTAATTTAAATATATCTATGATTGCATTATTATAATAAAATATCAAAGTTCCAGCAAAAGCTTTAGTTAAATAATTAAAATATTGCTTCCATCCCATATTTGCCTCCCCCGTCAAAAGTCTCTTTACCCACATAATCCTCTGCACTAAAATGTATAAATGGAAGTCAGTTAATCTTAGCCCACCTCTACAATAATCCAAGAACATTACATTACGCTTAATCTTATCTTTTCCATTCCACAAAAAGTCAAAAACCAATTTATCCAAATCTTGAAATACCCAATTCGGTACTGGTGTCAGTGCCGACACATAAATTAATTCTGACAAAATAAACGTTTTTATCAATTGAATTTTTACCATTAAAGTTAAATCTCTTTGTTTCCACCACGATAGCAACATTTTAATTTTACTCAAAATTTCCTTATAATTTGTCCTTTCCTGAACTTCAACATCTAAAGAAAAATAAATACCCAAAATCTTCACTATTTGTACTATTTTACCAAATGGAAGAGCAATATCTTTATTTTGAGAAGGGCCTAACAATAATATGAACGTTTTTTCTTTATTAATTTTTAATCCAGAATTTCTAGCAAAACTTTCAAACAATTTCTCCACCCTTTTAAATGATTTGGAGTCCCGAATAAAAAGAGTCATATCGTCTGCATGAAGAATTTGTTTTATTTGTACGTGAATCCTTGAATTTGAGGGTCTTTATATATTGAACGAACTAAAATTTCAATACAAAGTATTAACAAATATGGGGACAGGGGGTCCCCCTGCCTTACACCCCTCTTAATACTAAAGTATCCAGTAGATGCGCCCCCATTAAAAACACAACTTTGAGCATTATTATAAATAGTCTCCACCTATCTACAAAATGACGGTCCAAAACCAAATGTAATTAAAACCTTCTGCAAAAAAGTATGTGAAACTGAATCAAAAGCCTTTTCAAAAATC
This sequence comes from Echinarachnius parma, assembly GCA_037951105.1. Lineage (NCBI taxonomy): Eukaryota > Metazoa > Echinodermata > Echinoidea > Clypeasteroida > Echinarachniidae > Echinarachnius > Echinarachnius parma. Next base: position 10,837 of record JBAMJV010012906.1, read on the forward strand.
AATTATCATCATATATCCAGGTATTGTATTGACTGATGTATGATGAATGATATCATCTATCATTCTTATTGCTTCACCTATGTTTCGATCTTTTAAATATCCCACCTGGTTGAAAGAAATGATTTCATTTAAAACTTTTTTTAATCCTTATTGAAAGCACTTTAGTTAAAATTTTGTAATCTACATTCAATAAAGATATTGGTCTATAATTTTTTATAAATAGGTTTTTATTCCTTCTTTATGAATTAAACTTATAACTGCCTGTTTTTGTGACGAAGATAATTCCCCTTTTTCGAAAGCTAAATTTAAAGAGTTTACTACCAATTTCCTATTAGTGGCCAAAACTGTATATAAAATTCCACACTTAAACCATCGTTCCCCGGTGATTTATTACATACCATTTCTTGTATAGCTGCCAAACATTCTCCGTTTGTTATTTTACCTTCACACAATAAACTCAAATCTCAATTTAATTTTGGCAAGTCCTGAAAAAAATCATCCACAAAATGAATTTCCTCCTCTGATTGAGCATATAGCTTACTATAAAACATAAATATTTCTTGCATAATATTTTTTGATCAAAAGAAATATTTTCATTTATATAAAGTTTACTAATTAATGTTTTCTTTTTATTAGACTTCATTAATTGAGTAAAATATCCAGTGTCTCTTTCTCCCCATTCATAGTGTGAAGCTCTAGGAGCGAGCTTCACACTATGAATATACCTTCATTTATATAATTATAATAATCCTGTAATTCTTGTTTTTTTCGTTCCAAGTCATCAACTTTTCCCTGGTGTATCCCATTCAACAATTCATTTTCCAACTTAAAAATATCCTCTCCCAAATATCCAATTTTTTGTTTTCGTTGTTTCGCCTTTTCTTTTGAATATTTTCTACTGACATTTCTAATTTTCATTTTCAAAAAATCCCATAAAACTATTTTATCTTCTATTTCTATTCGAAATTCATCTTTTAATTTAATAATTTCCTCTTTAATACAATTAATATATTCAATATCTTGACATAAACTATTATTCATTTTCCAATAGGATCCCTGAAACTTAAATTAATTAATTAACTTATCATAAAATTGCAGCTGAATGGCTGAATGATCCGGAGCCATAGAAGAATACTCTAATCTACTTTGCATACATGGATTAACTTGCCTATACGTAAACTGTTTCTTTAATCCATTTCGTACCCTCCAAATATCCAGCAGTTCAAATCTATCTAATAATTGTTCAAATAGAATATTAAATCTAGACTGAATGTTGTGTCTACTATTTCCAAAATAATCTAAATCTTTATTTAAAATAATATTAAAATCTCCTCCAATAATTATTGCATTATTTTCTTTATTAATGTTCCTTATTAATTTTTCAAAATTTACTAAAAAATCAATCTTCTCTAATTCTCATCCTCTTACTGGCAAATAAACATTAGCAATTATCAATTTCATCCCCTGAATGATGCATTGCATTATAACATATCTACCATTATCATCTGAGATAACATTTAAAACCTGAATATGATCTAATTTATAGTCTATCAAAATAAGCACCCCTTTACTATGGTTTGTCCCATGACTAAAATATGAACTCCCCTTCCATGGCAATTTCCAAGTCTCATCAACTTCAATTGTGCTGTATGTTTCTTGTAAAAAACAATATCTACACCTTTATCTTTACACCATGTACAATTTTTTTCCCTCTTTGATTTTTCTCGGATTCCATTAACATTCAAAGAAAGAAAATTACATCTAATATAACTATCTTTACCCTCCATAACTAGATATTAACATACAAATATTCATGCATTCTTTTCTCCATATATAAAATTCTAAGACACGGGCAAACAAGAGCAGGCTCAAGAATATATAAATTACTCCAAAAGCTGACATATTGGTCGAGGTCCCCAACAACATAGGCAATGCAATTAGCACACACACCACACACAACAGACACAGTAACTGAACTGAACTAAATTGTAAGATATCTACACTAAACATTGCTCCTCATTGAGGTTTCTACGACAAAAAAAAAAAAAAAAGTGTACCAAACACCAACAAAAAAAAAAAACATTTCCGCTACTCCCCTCACCCCCCCCCCCCCCCCTCAGCCGTTATAATTCCAAAAGAGCCGTTACAACTCAAGAGGGCGCTATTTACAAAACATCATTGGTTTTAGCCTTTTTCATACAAAATTGTGCATTTAATATTTGTTAAAATAATGATTCAATAGAGATATCATCAACGACTTATTAAAAACCTATTCTGATTTTTTCAAAGTAGACTTCGAGCATTTTTAAAATGTTTCTGAACCGATTTGTATCAAATAAAGTTTATTCTGTCATTAAAATTGTATGTTCTTTCGAACATGACAGTCAGGTTTTCATTATCTCACAACACAAATATCGGGGGACACTTCGGGAAATAGGCAATACTCAACACTACTTTTTATGTATCTTTGTTTAAAGTCATACCTGTAAAGTGTCCAAATCCACGAAAATTACTTGGAGCTTCCTCGTTTCTCTTCTACCGTGTTGTTTAACTTATGGTAAAAGAAGAATAAAATAGGGTTTGATTTTTTCAAATGTCCCTTTAGTATGAAGATTATTATCATTTAAATCTTTTATTTCAATCACGTTGATTAACGCTTTAGATGAAAAGTACAATTGTCCTAGCAGAGAACGTCCGCATGCAGCCTTCGTGAGAACATTCCGGAGATTGAACTTTGAGCCGAGCGAGTGCAAATTCCATGAATTCTGTACTACGTGTGTAAACATGTCCTATACACGGGTGCGAATATCTCAAACGGATCATTCATTACTACGACAAATGTATGGCAGACCATCAGTATTCGGTGATAAAATATGAACTCAATATTCGTTTTTTTCACTAGGTAAACAGTGTTCGTTTTCTTTCAAACTTTCACAAATCTTTCAATTGTATTTTACAATGATATTGATATAGGATTGAAGTCTCAAATGTCATTTTGTGCAATATCTGACACTTTACAGGTATCACTTTAAGTGCACCTAATTAACAGACAGAAGTGTGCATGCAAAGTTAATTTGATATGTAATCTTCTATTACAGTGGGTACTTAACATTCAATTAGGAAAATACCATTCAAGTGATAGTTTGGTATGAAAGGCACTGCACTAAAAACATTTTTTTTGTGTGTGGTAATGAAAAACTGAGTGTCATATTTGAAAGAACATATATACAATAGAGTGGTGAAGTGTGATGTCATAAATGATGTCATAAATCTTTTTTTAGAATTTTTAAATTTGGACTACATTTTCAGAAAGAGCATAACACATAATGTCCAAATACCGACAATCAAATAAATAGGTTATATATTAGCTGAGATATGTCGATCCAAATGAGCTTGTTTGACCATGGGCAATCAGTGTTATAGTGCACTGGTTCATAAATGTAGAACCAGTGCACCATAACACTTATTGCCCATTGAAGTAAAATTCACTCGGATGGACATATCTCAGCCAATACATAACCTTTACCTTTGATATTCGGTATTTGGACATTATTTGTAATGTGTATACCTTTCGAGCATGATGGACTTATAACTATTAGTTGTCATATAAATGGTGCAGGTTTTGGTAACTAAATTAAATCTGACCAAACCTGTACTGTCTATATTAATCTTAAAAAACAAATCTTTAAAACAAATCGTCATGAAAAATGACTAGAGGTTTATACTACAGCCAGTACATACCACCATAGTTTTGTGTAATGTTGAACTAAAATGACATATTGGTTATGCTTATACTGCCAATATTCATGTCTCTTGTATTAAACAAAATATAGATAGTGAATGCATATAACAGGCTTCTAAGAAAATAAGTTGTAATGTTGACGAAAATGTGTCGCTCATTTCAGAAAAGGGTACTTATCAATGTTTTTTTTCTCAAAAATCCCAAGCAATTTTTTTGATATGGTAAGATTGTTGACCAAGATATTTTATTGAACAGGGCTATAGTTAGACTTCGACCCACTGCGTGCAGAATCAAACAAAATCGAAACGAAACAATAAGACTTATCGTTATCCCTTATAAATAATGTACGATAAGTGTATTTGTGTTATATGGTTATTTATCACTCAAGTTCACAAGAGCAATCGAAGGATCGACTATCAGCATTTGTGGTTATCTTGCATGAATCCTAACTATAGCAAAATAAACTTGTACAGGACTTTGGAATTATGTACTGTGATTGCTGTAGTACAAAACTAGCGGGGGGGGGGGGGGGGCAATGAAACACAAAGTGGGTACACCACGCTCACCACCCCACCCCCTCCCTATTTAGTGGCATGTCCAGTCGAACCACTCACTATAACGTTAGCGTCGCCATATGTTTTGTTTGTTAAGCCCCAGTCCCATATTACGGTGGAGAAATTTGGTTATGTCGTTCTGAATTGTGTTTGATCGTTTTTGTTCTTTGAGCAATTCGTTGAACCTCGCGCATCACGTGGTGATTTGCGGAGGCAAATTTGGTCACACTCGTTGCTTTTTGTGCTGATCGTACCTCTCCGTTACTAATTGCCCCCGTCACATGTACGGTAAAGCCATGTTGACGTTTCTGTCGGAATACAATGAAACGCCACTTTTCGGTGGGAAGCTCGTGGCTGGGCTGAAGTAATACGTGGTAGCAACTTTTATCCTTCACTATATGGAAGGCAGAGCAAAATTGACAAAATAATTTTGCCAAGACGTGGCTCTGGTCACAGATATACGTTGCAATGAATCTTGAACTAATCTTATATTTTCAGTGGCACATATATTTTTATGTTACCCATTTGATAAAAAATAATAATTCAGTATACAGGTATATTCATGATACATATCTAATTAATCAATTTATAGAGGCTCGAATACTACTTAAAATGAAAATGTATGGGCGTCCCATTTTTCCTCTTCTTCTTCTCCCCCTTCGCCGCCCCTCCTCCTCTTCCTCTTATTCTCTTTCTTTTCTCCCCTTCCCCCTTATCCTCCATCTCCTCCTTATTTCCCCTCCCTCGTTTTCTCCATCAGATTTTCTCCTCCTCTCCCTCCTCCTTTCCTTCTCCTTCCCCTCCTTTTTCTTATCCCCTTAATATTTAAATGCAAACTGCAATCGTTCGTGAATGTATTGTGTATGTTAACTCCGTAGGCGACCTTTATAGCAAAATAAGCATATAATTATCAAACTATTTCATCCACAATTAGGACATACCGTGTTTGTTACAGGTCATGATATTCCTGAAAGGTGATTAAACAATTTTGTCGCGTTGGTGTCGTATCGGTTCATTTTGGTTCGTTCTGACTCGTGTTAAATCGTTCTGATTCGTCATAAAAATCGCCACAGTGGGAATATGGTAGTAGAACGGAAAGCGGCGATCTTCACAACGGAGCTATACTAGTCGCAGCGAAGTGCAACGATGTGGAACGACTTGACACGAATATGCAAAGGCATATGGCGTACGTGACGACTGTTTTGTACAGTTGAAGACGGCGATATTGGCTCCGCTTTCACGATTTTCTTCACAATGCGAAACGGTTTTGGGGAATAACCGATACGATGTAACACGATGCTGTAATATTTGTAGATTGCACGTGGTAAGCAAGAAGTGATGCAGTGAGTCTCGTGGTTGGGAGTATACTGATGATTTTATTCAGGTCTAAATGAGTATTTATAAAGAGGTGGTTGTTGGTAGAACAAAGAGATTACAATCATATTATTTACGACTTAGGTCTGGTAGCAGAGACAGAGAGATTAGATGAGGGGGAATGAGAGTGGTGGACACAACAGGGGTGGTCTGGTGAAGGTATCTGAGTTGGTGTGAATTACACAGGATGTAGAATTTTAGATATTACAGATGCAACACGACCTAAGCGATTTTCTCGATGTATTTCAAATCGTTGCGATTCACCGGGAAAGTTGTCAGTATGGACTTGACCTTTACAGGCTTTCTCCCCGAATGCCAAATCGTTGCGATGCATCTAAATAACCGTCAATATGGGACCGGGGCTTAATACGACTAGGGACCAGTAATAAATGTATGATGTGTCCAAACCGTAAAGTTCCAATGTTCAATATACATGATATATGGGGCTATTCGTATATTTACTTATAGCAAGGAACCTCTCACAATCATAAATGTGTGCCATAATTGTGAAATGTATTGCTGAGTTACGCTCATCAAAAACAGGAATACAGTTACCTGTCGAACGAGTTTAATAAGATAAGTGTATTTTCATATTTTCGTGACATAGAAAAATGTGTAATGTTATGTTCGTTGCTGTATGAAAAATCTCCTAGATCTAGTGCACATCATACAAGTAAACAAATAAACAATATTCAGCAGTTCTTGGCATCATTTACCTATAAAGGTAAGCACCTATGGAGCATATTTAGCATTAGTATTTGATATTATATGACACCTTGAAATGTTTTCGCAATGTGATTGGTTAAATTCAGGTCACATGACATTCGTGGAAACGTACCATTCAACGATTTTGAAGTCATTTACTAGTTTTAGTACCATTAAACGATAAATGACATCATTAAACGTGCGATGGTACTTTTTTTAGTACCATTGAACAATAAATGACGTCATTAAACGCGCAATGGTACTTTTTTATGTTGTTGTGCAAGCGCCAGCGCGCGTTAAAAATAACTGCGCGCATTGCGCAGATATTCCATTCATGAACAAGCGCATTAAAAAAACATATTACGCACTCAAGGCATGCAAGGCAGAGCGTTGTGCATTGCGCTGGGAAGTTTGTACACAACATGGCTGCAGAACCGGGATTTGTTTCACTGACGGATGCCACTTTGGACGATTTAATCGACAGGATATATAAGTTTGTATACTTAGGTGTCATATAAAACAAATAATGAATGTTTTTCCATTCGTGCAATGGTACGAATATTTTCATTCGGCTTCGCCTCGTTGAATGTAACATTCCATCTTTCACTTCATGCAAATATTCGTACCATTGCACTCATAATCATTCATTATTTGTATACTTATAATTGTCACTTAAACGACTATTGTTCCGTCACGCACTTACGTTTATTGCAGACCCATGTTTCGTATTGATGGACTGTATATTGTGTATAAACAGACGCACCTTGATGAATTTGCGCTATCAAGCCAAATTTTGATGAAGTTATTATGTGTATTTATTAATTGTATAGTTTTCATACTCTCCACAATATTCCAACGAAAGTTAGGTGTACTACACATCGGCACTGTTTTTAATATCGGCACACCGCGTAATATTTGTTTTTGCGCGTGTTGTAAAAAATCGCGCATGTGATGATGCGCGCTACCCTTAAAAACTAAACTGGTCGAAATTTTGAGGAGAAATAATGCGTAGATCGTCCGGTACGAGTAAATTTGTGAAATGATGCCAATAAAATTAACATCGCACAAGAAATTTGGAGTTGCGTGCATTGTCAACGAGAGTTGAGGGGGTGCCGGTATTAAAAACACTTCGAACTTGTGAAGCCAAAAAACCACGCGCGCGTTCGAAGGCGCTATCTCAAAATATAATTAATACATCGCAAATCTGATAATCGCATCGGAATCTGCACTATTTTCTCAATGTGTGAGTACAATTTCAAGAAATTTGTACAATTTTTAAGTCTTAAACTGTCGGAAATGTTTTAGTGTGCCGATGTGGGGGTCACTCAATCATACATAGTGAGCCGACTATAGGGCGATCATCGTCATAGAATAGATGCATTTTATATTCAATTTTAAACGGACTATTTTTCGGAAAAAATGAAATGAAAGAAATTATTTCAGAAAAGCTGAGAATATTTGTATCTTATATCAGGTGCTCATTTTGTGTACGATTCAATTATCCCGAGCTAGAGCCGTCGTAATGGCTTGGTACGAACAGTCACGTCACGTTCACGTTAACATCACGTAAACGGTTCTGTACCTTTTGTGAAACAGGTCACCCAAATCTACGAAGTGTAGGGTAAAGTGACCCAACAATTTGTCGTTTTCCATGCCGGTAAAACTCGAAGTGTCGCGTTAACCAAATCGTGACGTGAGCGTTTAATCAAGATTTTTAAAATTGCAAACGCTTGTTACTAAGACTAGACATACACACACAAAGAGATTTAAAAATGTCGACGAAAATGCCGATACCCCCTTATCAAATCTTTTCAATCATTATGTTTATAATATGTACGTGCATAATTCAGAGTAATCTGAGACGATAATATGCAGTTCTGTCATTTAGGTAATGTACAACCATACCACTTGCATTATTTGTCTTGTTATTGGAGTATTTCTAAAGACGTGTCGATCGTGCGTGGATTTTGGCAAATGTTGATTTCCAGCTGAATTGCTACACGCAGCGGACAATTCAGTTCGCATACGCCTGAAGTTCCCGTGCTCGACGTCTGAGCGTACTGGCCCTTAACGGCGTTGTATGTGCATGTGCATGAGTGAGTGAGTGAGTTGCAGTGATCAATTGATCACTGCAACTCACTCATAAAACAATGATTTGATTAATAGTGTTTATTTATGGTTATTGAATCGAGTCAATCTATCAATTAATCAGTCAATCATTATAATGAAACAATCACACCAACCAATCAATATTCAATAAATCAATTAATGTATTTGACATTCGAATTCAAACTAGCTACTTGTAGGCAGTGGCGTACCCAGGATTTTTTCAAGGGGTGGGTGTAGGGGGGGGGGGATATTTCGTCAGACAAATTGAAGTAAGCGGGGGGAGTGTGGGTAGGGGGTGTCCGTAGAAAATGACCGCAGCCGAGGACGAGACCAGGACCGGTCACAAATTTCGAGGCCGAGACCAAGACATTTCTTGAATTATGTAAGGGGGTGGGGATGGGGGTAGGGGGTGTCCATCCCCCTGCCCCCAGGCCTGTGTACGCCTATAATTGGTATTTACAGTATAGGTAGGACGGGTTCGTTCACGATTAAATTTACCGAGAATTAGTCTCTTCTCAACGACAATTTACATTAATTTGTTTTACGCAAGCGCCAATTTACGTGAGCTTTCATGAATTGCATATAGTATATCTACAAACTGTTGGGTCACGTAACCCAACACTTCGTAGATTTGGGTGACCTGTTTCACAAAAGGTACAGAACCTTCACGTGACGTGACGTGAACGTGACGTGACTGTTCGTACCAAGCCGTCGTAATAGTAGGCTCCGTATAATCACGTCCAACGACTTTGTCCACTTTTACCATTTCACGCTAGCTGACGTAAAGTGATCCTAACAAATCGATATGACGATAACACAAACAATACGAACATATAGAGCTTCCTAATAATGTATCTTTGTTATAGGGCACTTAACAGACATAAGTGTGCATATACAAAGTTACACTGATATTCAATCTTCGAAGTAGGTACTTAAAATTGAATAAGGAAAAATACCATTCAAGGGATAGTTGAATTTTGGTATGAAGGGCGCTGTACTAATTTTGTTCTTTCTTTGTGAGGTTATGAATAACTGAGTGTCATATTTGAAAGAGCATACACTTGTAATGACTTCATACACTTTTTGTTATCAAAATCGTTTCAGATACGGCTGAAATATACATAAATATTACCATTTGTAATTATTGTGACCTCTTCCTTGGTCACACCTCTGCCTGGACTGGGGTATCATCCGGCGTACCCCAGGGTAGCGTTCTTGGACCTAAGCTGTTTAACCTTTTCGTTAATGACATTTCTGCTCATATCTCCTCCCATTGTGCCTTGTTTGCAGATAATATAGTGTTGTTTAAAAGAATTACTTCATCTGATGACGAAAAAGTTCTGCAAAATGACATCGACGTCTTACACCAATGGGCAATTTCTAATGGTATGTTATTTAATCCAACGAAAACAAAAGTAATGCACATTACTAGAAAGCGTGCTTTTTTACGTCCTACATACAAACTTGGTCAAGTAGTGCTTATATCTACACCTTCATTTCGCTATTTAGGAGTAACAATTAGTTCTGATTTGTCGTGGAATACCCACATCACTACAATAACTGCTCGAGCTAATAGACTTCTAGTATTTATTAGGGTTGTAGCCCGAGGTGCCTCCACTCATGCCATCTTCTCCTTATACAAGTCCTTGGTGCTACCTATACTCGAGTATGGCGTACCTGCATGGCACCCCACAACATTGACACAAATTAAACAGGTTGAGCGCGTTCAACGGACAGCTACGCGCATAGCACTTAAACAGATGAGGGTTGAGATGGCCTATGCTGATGGACTTAAAGCTCTCAATTGGTTTACTTTGTCATCAAGGAGAGATTATCTCCTTTGTTCATTTTCTTTCAAATGTCTATCTAATGTGTGTGAATGTGCAATGCTCTCTGAAAACATAATTGTGAATCCTCGACACCCTGACAGTTTGACGTTTCAGCATCTAACTTCTAGAACACAATCTTGTTTTTGTTCGCCATCACGTCGTTTGCCTAGAGTGTGGAACAGTCTGCCATCTTGTGTCAAAGATGCTGCCATTCTTTCACCTTTTCCTGCATTCCTTTTCCTTTTAAAGTCGTCTATTCTCTCTGTTCAATAGGCTGCAATAGATTGATATGCAACTTCGCTTTAGTATTGTTCCTTGCCATTTTACACTGTCTGGGTCTTATCATAAATAGTCGAGGGAGCGGTAATACTAATGCCAAATTCCTTTATTATCGCGAAACATGTAGATCTAAGCATGTTTACTTTGTATAACTCATAATTACGTAATACATTTTCATTATATATCTATATAAATTTGACCTTTTTATGAGCCACATTTATTGTTATAATCATTCTTTAATTTATTCATTTACATTTTTTATTTTCTCTGTTAAAAAGGCTCATTTTGGCTACCAAGGTTATTAAGTTTCAATAATCATTTAATATGCAACTTCGCTTTAGTCGATGGAGCGGTAATATCAATGTCCAATGTCTTTATTACCGCGATATACAGTGCATGTTTTCTTTATATAACTTATATTTTCCGTAAATTCATAAGTATGAGCCACATTAATTGATATAATCATTTCATCTATGCATTTTCTATTATATGTGGTAGTATATTTAGCTAAATATGTACGTTGGTATAGATATAGGTATACATTAATTGTTATTTATGTTCCGTAATGCTGCATCTTCTGGAGCCAGTGTGTGAGGGTTCACATGCCCTAGGGCAACAGTAATGAACTTTACTTTTGTGAACCCTGACCCACACACTGCTTCTAACTATTTTCTTCTGTCTTGTAACTTGTATTTTTGTAATTTGTGCATATATAGTTGTGTTGTATTTTACATTGTATTGTGCTTTTTGGTCGAATAAATAATAATAATAATAATTGTGGGGCCCCCACATGCATTCAGTAATTTTTAACCAGCCGTTGAAAAAAAAAAGCTTTCACTTTTCAAAAATTGACAGTTACAAAACAAAATTGTTTATAATGATCTCTCTATTTAATCATTATTTTGCCAAACATCACTGACCACAATAATTTTTAATTAAAAGTGGTTGAAAGCAATGAGTTTTTAAAAAGCGTCATTTTGAGTTTTAAAAGCTCTTTTTAAACGATAAAAGGCCTTTTACTAAGTCGTTTGTAATTTTGTAATTGTATATATGGTGGAGTTATAACTATTAGTTTGTTATGTAATGGTGCAGGGGTTGGTTACTAAAATTCAGTTTGACCGAAACTGTACTCTCTTTACCAAAACTCAACTATCCCTTTAAATACTTAAAAACTTAAAACTTAAATTATTTCAAATGTATGAATAATACTTACATATTTCAAGTAAATGCAGCGTCAGCAGCATTAGGCTTACTAGTGAGAACAACATATCTTGTAGTAGCTTGGCGTAAGATGTCTGTTCTGACAATACCGAATCCTTGACCAAGTAATTGGTGACCAGTATGGAAGGCGCAATAATGTTATATGAGACCTGCGATCAGTTCAATAGACAACCATATTAAAAAGCTGTTAATATTGTTGTCTATTGATCTAATCGCATGTCTCATATAACATAATTACCACTGTGATAAGTCTGACGAAACCAACACTACTTCTGTCGATACCCACTTATAAATCTGCTGCAGTAAAACTGTATATTAAGGAAATGAAAAGGGGAATAAATCAAAATTTATTTACTTTTGGTTGTTTTAGTCATTCAACCTAATTATGATTGCTCTTCATCGATCATAATTGTGACAGTATTCGGAATCGAACTATCATTGCATTATCGAACTTCGTTTAAGTTATAGTGATACAGAATAATTTCGTGTTACAATACTAGTAACCTTTTATAAATATTACGGTAAGACCTAGTCATTTTGTTGATAAGTGAAAAAAGTGCAATGTGAGTGTTTGATAGAATGGGTGATTTCAAGTATGGTGTATAAGGCCAGTGTTAGTGTTTATTTAACACTAACATCGGCCTTAACACCATACTTGAAATTACTTAGTGTTAGGATGATGTTAAGATTGACCTCAAAGTTTGCCGTAATACAAACTTCCATTTCCGGCAGGCGGTGTTTACTGTTTAGTGAAGCCATATATCGGGGAAATGCGGTGTGTGATGGATGGTATGTGTTGTTGTTGTTGTTATTGATGCACACACATACGGCAGTCACCAGCACCCAATACAAAGTTCACTAATAGAAATAAGACAGTACAACGACTGAATAAAAGAATGTCCACACAAGTGATGTAGAATTTGGATGACGTCATTATTGAAAGTAAAAACAAATGTCCGAAAGATGTATTGCACGGTGATTAATTAAAGTCCATGGTCATATAATTGATAGTTCAGTTGGCCTGAATGAAACGCGCGTCCGCGGAAGAGATGATCGATAAAATTGAAGAAACGCGAGCGTGCGATGAAGAGAAGGCGATGTCGAGAACCGCGAGAGTTCGAAGACGATGAAAGTGATGAACGCGATGGCGCGTGGAAAGAAGTCGATATTCAATATATTCAGTTCCATCGTTGAACAAGCACGTACGATGTGGCTGCCATGATCTCCGGCGTGTTGCCGTGGAGAGAAGCTAGCCTAAACGCTGTGCTGTAAACGTGTCCGTTAAATAAAACAAAAAATGATGAACAACGAATTGATGAAGGTCCGAAGGGCTCGGTAGATGAGAAGGATGATGATGTCGAAGAAGATTAAGAAGAAATGGTGATAGTTTAACGCCCCATGTCGGTCGGCGGACTCTCCTTTGATGTGAAGAAGAAATGGGCATGAATTGTAGCCCCGTATATACAATCCATGGCGGCCATCATGAGTTTAATGGTAACTCATATGGGTGAAGAAGAAATAGCTAAATAGGTGTAGCTCGGGCGAATGATGAAGACAGAGTGAGAAAGCATGGTTTGCGCGCTAGTGTGTATGCAGTAAAACGCCACGAGGTCCAGAATAGAGACAAAGAGATTCTTATCTGAGTGGATTTGAAACAGCTAGGACCAGCGAGACAGGAAATGACTTCAATGTTATGTAAACAAGTTGAGGTAAAGTTTCACTGGTAGAGGATGGCTAGTCTGTTGTTCAGACTGTGAAGCGAGTCCCTACAGGAGCCTCCCCCTAGATTGTTGAATGGAGTGAAGCAATCGATGTCGATGATGAGGGAAATGATGTAGGAATCGCTGAACATGAAAGTCTGATGATACGTGTTGTATGATACAGGAAATGTCCAAAAGAAGAATGATGAGAAACTTGCATGGAAGAAATTTGTTGACGAATGATGAAGTCCATTTTCGAGGTCGATGTCGTCGTCGATCTCGATGTGCGTAACGGGCTCAGATCACGTCGGGGTCACCACTTTAGTGAAGTCATTATATCGGGGAATTGTGGTGTGTGATGGATTGTATGTGTTGTTGTTGTTGATGATGCAAACACATACGGCAGTCACCAGCACCCAATACAAAGTTCACTAATAGAAATAAAAACAGTACAACGACTGAATAAAAGAATGTCCACACAAGTGAATATATAGAATTTGGATGACGTCATTATTGAAGGTATAAAACAAATGTCCGAAAGATGTATTGCACGATGATTAATTAAAGTCCATGGTTCTATAATTGAAAGTTCAGTTGGCATGAATGAAATGCGCGTCCGCGGAAGAGATGAGAACCAGAGTTCGAGGAGATGATCGATGAAATGAAGAAACGCGAGTGCTGCATGAAGAGAAGATCGACGATGTCGAGAACAGCAAAGAGTTCGAAGACGATGAAAGTGATGAACGCGAAGGCGCGTAGAAAGAAGTCGATATTCGCAATATTCAGTTCCATCGTTGAACAAGCACGTACGATGTGGCTGCGATGATCTCCGGCGTGTTGCCGTGGAGAGAAGCTAGCCTACACGCTGTGCTGTAAACGTGTCCGTTAGATAAAACAAAAAATGATGAACAACGAATTGATGAAGGTCCGAAGGGCTCGGTAGATGAGAAGGATGATGATGTCGAAGAAGATTAAGAAGAAATGGTGATAGTTTAACGCCCCATGTCGGTCGGCGGACTCTCCTTTGATGTGAAGAAGAAATGGGCATGAATTATAGCCCCGTATATACAATCCATGGCGGCCATCATGAGTTTAATGGTAACTCATTTGGGTGAAGAAGAAAGAGCTAAATAGGTGTAGCTCGGGCGAATGATGAAGACAGAGTGAGAAAGCATGGTTTGCGCGCTAGTGTGTATGCAGTAAAACGCCACGAGGTCCAGAATAGAGACAAAGAGATTCTTATCTGAGTGGAGTTGAAACAGCTAGGACCAGCGAGACAGGAAATGACTTCAATGTTATGTAAACAAGTTGAGGTAAAGTTTCACTGGTAGAGGATGGCTAGTCTGTTGTTCAGACTGTGAAGCGAGTCCCTACAACTGTTATGTGAATATACTGTCGTAGATGGTGTTGAGCTAGTGTTAGTATTTAGTCAACACTAACGGTAGCCTTAACACCGTACTTGAAATGAGTTGGTGTGAGAGGGTTGACTTCTTTTTTCTGACGTATTTCCGGCAGTGCCACGTGGTAGCTAGTGTAAGCGTCGTCTTCTAACCAGCCAAATGGTGTTAGTGTTGATACTCGATATGCAAAACTCCATAGAGAACACCAATCCCTAAGGGATCGAAATGAAACTCATTTCAAGTTTAAATCGAGTTGGTGTTAGTGTAACTGTTAAGGTTGGCCTATCCGAGCATTAAAATCATAATTCTGAAATGAAATGGTGGTCTTTTCGTTAGTCTGTGCATGTATTAAAAAAGGGTATCAACCTAGATGTGAAATTGTACTTGTCGGACATCAATGCTTAATCATAAAAAGGCCGGGCTTTGAGGTCTTCCGATGGCCGCGGGGGGGGGGGGGGGGCAGTATGACCCCCCTTAAAGCCCAAGTCCAGTTTCGGGAAAGTAGCCGAATACATCTACTGTATATTGATCATTATTGTTGAATATGTATTGAAATAGGGCTTGTGTGGTAAAATCCGAACCTAAGCATCGTTAAATACAGAAATATCGGAAGAAAACCGCGTGGTCGTAATACACGTAGCGTATGGGTGATTCTTCGTTGGCGATATCTATCTCATCGAAATAGATATATAATTTTGCAAATATATCAATTAGTAGGCGGTTTCTTGGCCAAATTTGGATGATCCTATATTAGTATAATTATATTCTTTCACATTATTGGTAATAAGAGCTTCCATTTCATTTTTTGAGAGGGGGCGTTCCAAAACTGGCCTATACCTTTAAGATCTCGGCCGCGAAGCAGCCAATCGCCGTGAATATTTGCACGCATGATGAGTTAAGTGTATGAAGTACAATGGTAATCTTAATTTTTCGAAAAATTCATTAATTTACATATGTTTGGTAATTTATGCAAATAAGGTCATAACATTAATATTTTTACCCATAAATCATATATTCTTCATACTTAAACATTGGTTTTCACTACATATATTTTTCTTTAGAGCATTCAAAATGATAATACTACAACATTTTTTGGAAATTAAAGCCACGTTCTTTCTTATGTTTTCTATTGTGGTTATAATTTCGTATGTATTTTTAAATTTTTTTTGCTTATGTATTTTAATGTTTGTTTTGTTTATTTGATTTCTAATGTGGGAATGCGGACTAGCTTATATTATATGTAGATGGCCGATTATGCAAAGTAGGTCATTTCACCTGTCACACTCGATTGTGATAATGCAAATTAGTTTACAACACATGTTACATTTAGATTCGCGGACGGATAATTAATGTGTAATACGCCGCCCACGCTAATGTTGGAATGCACATGTTAGAATAGTGTAACCTCGGAGAAGCATATTTGACCCGGTCAAGGTTGGGCGTATCTTGTCGCTGTGCCTGTGTACTGAGTTTTTCCGAGTTGTACCTTTTTGCTGAAAGGCGTGGCTTTGCAGCTATTTTACAGATGCTGCTGTGGTTGCTGAGCAGATAGATGGCTGCTTGGTGTCTAGCTGTAGTTGTGCGCTTCAGTGGGTCTGCATTAGACCTTGGGGGTTTTGTCTTCTGCGAGAATCTCGAACACCTTGATAGATACTGTGGTTAATAAATAAACGACCAGAACACAACTAACAAACTGTCCTCTGTGTATCATTTGGCCTCATTTGGCCTCAAGAGACATTGAGGCAGATTGTTTATCAGTATTATAGAAGCTTATTATAAATACTTACTGATGAATGTATTTCATGTTTGTCTGATAAAAGTGTGATGCATTAATTGCTAGATTTATATTAATGTATGAGATCATGACACAGTTGATTTCATGTTTAGATTTAATTATGTCATTCAATTAAATGATTATTGATTTCAGTGATTATACAAGAGAATCAAAATGAAAATGGATTTGATTCGAAGATTAATTAGTAATTGCTTTATATATTTAATCAAGAGGATAACAATATTTCTGTTTAGTAATTACTGTTGCTTTATTTTCATCAAGATTATAATCATGTTTCTGTAAATATGACGTTTATACTTGATTGAAATTCTATGACATGTTTTTTTTCTTCTGCAGTTGCAGGGTTTTTGTCTTCTGCGAGAATCTCGAACACCATGGTAGATACTGTGGCTGATAAATAAACGACCAGAACACAACTAACAAATTGTCCTCTGTGTATCATTTGGCCTCATCTACCGCACCACGACACTAACTTCAATTCAACGATTTTGAACAAACATATAAAATGTAAACAAGACCAAGTTACTAATGATATACCTCTTTTTTACTAAAACTGATATTTCCATAATTGTTTTGAACACAAATCACGAAATTTAGCGATTTTCGGGGTGACATGCATAGACAAAAGGTCACGTGACTTCGTAACGGTAGGTCCGATGTTAAAACATGCGCAAGACCCAAAAGAAAAAGTCAGCAAGCAACGGCGCGTCATCTTACCGCGTTTTGGAGCATTATTGCCCCCCCCCCCCCCATCCGGCCTTATTAGGGTTAATTGACCCGGGTGAATGAGTTGGTGCTTGTGACCAGCCACATGTACAATATCATACAGAGGTGGTTATTTCCTGTAATTCGTGCAAAATTGTTACTTACTTTTAGACACCTTATTTTTAAAACCATAATGTGTTTCTAAATGATTATATGTTCCATGTTTCCATGGTTTAAAAAAGCCTATGAATTACTACTACCTTAAATAGACTTAGTTTACATGATAATGAAATAGATCAGAATCCTGCGAGTTATGCCTTCATCGTCGGCTGTGCAAACCGCCAGCGTGCCGGTTAGTTATCCGCGCGCGGCAGGCATTCATATTTGTTCAGAAAGTCAAGCACATTTCTTGCAAGTTTAGTTATACAGCCGTCACACCACTCATCGCTCTCGCGCCGCTTTCTCTGCGCGCTCCTAATCCCCATTCAATACAATTGGAAGCGTGTGGAGGACGTGGGAGAGAGCGTGTGGAGGACGTGGGGACAGCGGCGTTCATTGTCTTGGCCGCTCTCGCCTGGCTCCATCGTTTGCTCCTTTGGCTCGTGCTGCGGGTCAAAGTTAAATTAGCAAATTGGCAACGCAAGTGGGACAATGAATGGGAAGAATTATCTCACATGCGTTAATAGATATCCTTCCATGAATTCACAGACAATAGCTCGCTGAACAAAAGATTAGGTCGCCGAAGACCCACGTTCGCTCTCGACATGTCGAACACGAACGTGGGTCTTCGGCGACCCTACTCCTTTTGTTCAGGGCAGGGGTTCAGGGGGCTATTGTATGTCCATGCATGGGTGGATATCTTTTCACACAAGTGTCCATAATATTCTCATTCATTCCCAAGTTGAACAAAAGACATTCTTGCAGATCTATTTCCCAGCACTTCTGCTAGTGGACGCTATAGGCTATAGATTGCGAAGTTTGACACGTTTCAACTATAGGTAAAATGATGTCACAAGTTAAAATGGCACGTCGGCGGGCAAACATTTGGGGGAAACTCAATTTCTGGCTGAAACGTGGCATGGCGGCATACAACTTATATGAGGCTCCAATAGATGGGGACGTACGCAAACACCCTATGTATGCACTATGAACACAGATTTCGCCGCAAATATATAATTGGTTGGTCCCAAATCTCGGCGACACGTTCCAACATGCACCCCCCCCCCAAAAAAAAAAACCCCGTCGCATACCTCTTTTTACATTTCCATATGTTTTGTACACAAATCAGGAAATTGAGCGATTTTCTGGCTGACATGCATTGACAAAAGGTCACGTGACTTCGTAACGGTAGGCCCGATTTTCCACACAAAAAAAAGTCACCAAGCAGCGTCGCTTCATCTTACCGCGTTTTGGAGCAATACCAATCATGACAATATCGCGGAGGGGGCCTTATTAGGGTTAAGAGGGTTCGGGTGACATTTGTCTAGGGTTACTCAACACTAATCGATTCGGTAGCGATTTGGTATTGATATCGATTCGGTAGCGATTTGGTATTGATCGATTTCGGAAAATTCGTGACCTCTTCTTAATCTGCAGACCAGTGTTATGGCTCGAATTAGAGGCAAATTTTCTTCTTCAACACTAACACGAACATCAACACCATACTTGAAATCAACCAATGTATATTATTGTTATCTGATATGTCAACTGGATATTGTTTACAAATTGCATTAGTTAACTGGACGTTTTATGGCCAAGTAATGAGAAAAAGTACAAAGTAATAATGCGGTAACTCATAACGCTGACTTTGTACACGTTACGACTATTCAGTGAATGGTTTAACATCTGAACTCTTCAATCATAAATATCTTTTTAACGAAAGGGAAAAAAAAATACAACCTGTCCCAAACTTCTTTTGTTAATACGAATACAAGACAGGTATGCAAACATTCAATTGCAATGGGAGTTAAGCCTGCTTTCCCATGCCTCGATTTTATTCAGCATGTGGTCCTCAAAACATATGTTTTAAGATAGTTGTTGGTGATCTCTCTTTCTTCATATTCATCATTTTTTGTATACAAAATGGCAAATAGTTGAAACCTATTTATTGTGAGAGAGAACCCTCTTGTGTTTTCACAACTGCTTTTTGAATACTGGCATGTAGCATCTAACGTAGCCGTTTGTAAGTTGATATGCCTTTCGGGTATGGTGGAGTTATAATTATTAGTCTATCAATACCTAATAATACTCTAACGCGACGAGGGGAGTCTAGGGGGGTATCCCAGGCCATTTCGTAAAAACACGTCCGTTCGGCTCCCGCCCGCCCTCGATCGCCGCCAGGCGGGTCGAAGGACGAGCGACGTCTCAAACTCGATAGTAGGACGTATCCCCCTTCGAGTTGCGGTCGCGATCGTCGTCGGGATGGCTAAGAGGAGCAATTCGGGGCCGGCTCTTCCCTCCCCGGAGGGAGCCTAATTATCAGCTCGGCCCTATCCTCTTCGCCCCCGGAGGGAGCGCGTTATATTAGAAAATACGCACCTTTTCGTCCGTTTTCGATCGCCGCCGGGGGAAACACCCACGTACGACGCTTCGAACTATGCTGCGGCTATATCTCCGCTCGAGTCGCGCCCGTGATCGCCGTCCGAGTGGTTATATTTGATTTTACAGGAGGAGTGAATTCGCTGGCTGCAACCGCGAGCTTCCGCCTCTGGTCGAGCTATAATTTTCGTCGCTGGCCGAGCTATAATTTTTGTCAGACTGTCTAAACGCGCTTTGTGGACTAAAAAAATGCCAAATTCGGGTTCGCGAGCAAAAGTTACTTCTAGCACCTACAATAAATTGTAGGTGGTTTTTGTTTTCAGCTTAAAAGGACGCTTTTTGACGAAAATAACGACGAATAAAGATTCGGCAATCGACAGGCAGTCGACGTATCTGACTCTGTATGAGTGATTCCATCGGCGACGAATATTTCGCCGAAAATGACAGATTTATCGTTGTCGATCGAGTCTGGTACGTTAGTTGTTTGAAAACATAGCTATGACCCTTATATGTCGGCCACGAAATTTAAAATTTACCAATTGTTGAGTTTTGCGCATTATTTTATTTAAAAAAATAATTATGCAGATCGAGCTGCCCTGGTCCGGATCGATCCTAATTTTGTCACAACCTTACGCCGACGGTAGGGCGTCGATTCCTATCCGGCTCCGTTGCGCGTGTATGCGTACTATAGCTGCATTGCCATTGAGTTGTGTTGCACTGCATGAAACTGAAGCCCGTACTCATGGTACTGTGCATTCGAAAATGAAATCGTTGGTTTTCAAGATAATTAGCATTACGTACACAGGCAATCTTTACGAGCTATTTTGGAAAAGCAATTTTAACTTTTCGTTGCTATCATTCTGTATTCTCAGGCATTTTGTTCTTAGAATAATTATGTAGATTCATTAACTCTAGAGAAATGTCCTTCGCGCCAGGCCCTTCGCGCCAGGCATGTTGTACATGTTGTACATATGTTTTAGAGAATATTGTGTGCCAGGCAGCCACTCATTTTCATTCATTTTGTAACACAATCTTCTTTTCACTAAAGTGACCACTTACACATGTATGATGCATGATATTAACAACTACAATTGAGGGGGGGGGGGTAGTCGTAAGAAATGTTTGAATTTAAAAAGGGGGGGTGCAAACCCCACCCCCACCCCCAATAATTTTGGGGCAAATGGGGGGGGGGGGGGGGAGGGGGTTGAACACACCCTGGGTACTCCTATGTGTGTCTGTGATTATTTTAGGGGGGGTGGGGTTGAACCCACCCTGGGTACTCCTATGTGTGTCTGTGATTATTTGAGGGGGCGGGGGGGTGTGTCGGTGAATAATTTTTGAGGAGGGTTGTCGGTGAAGAATTAACGAGGGGGGGTGTCGGTGAAGAATTATCGAGGGGGGTGTCGGTGAAGAATTATCAAGGGGGGTGTCGGTGAAGAATTTTCGAGGGGAAATCGGTGAAGAATTTTCGAGGAGAGGGTGTCGGTGAAGAATTTTCGAGGGGAGGGGGGGGGGGTGTCCGTCAAGAATTTTCAAAGCCGAGTACAAGATCCTTCAAACAATTTTGTGGCCAAGAAAGATATCTGTAAAACAATTATCCATAAAAAATGTTTGAAGCCAAACCGAGTTCCGAAAAATGATGTCGAATCCGAAACGAAGATCTGTACCAAATTGTTCAAGGGGTGGGGGGGGGGGGGGGGGGGGGGTTATTTCCGAGTGTCGGTCAACATTATTTGAGGGGGGGTGGGATGTCGGGTGAAGAATTTTCAAGGGGGGTGTCGGTGAAGAATTTTCGAAAGGGGGTGTCGGTGAAGAATTTTTCGAGAGGGGAGGTGTCGGGTAAAGAATTTTTGAGGGGGGGGGGGGGTGTCTGTCAAGAATTTTCAAAGCCGAGTACGTGATCCTTCAAAAAATGTTCGAAGTCGAGACTGCGATCTGTACAACATTTTTCAAGCGGAGGGGGGGGGGGGGGGGTTAAAAGACAGTGTCGGGCAACATTTTTCGAGCAGGGAAGAGGGAGGGGTGTCAGGTCAGGTGAAACATTTTCGAGGAGGGGGGGTAGGTATCAGTGGAGAATTTTCGATAGCGGGGGGGGGGGGGGGGGGGGTTGGGTGTCCTTCAAGAATGTTTGAAGCCGAGACCAGGATCCTTCAAAAATTTTGAGGCCGAGACCTTTGGTATGGATGGTAGACACCAGCTACAATTAGTAAAGGGGGGGTTCAAACCCCCCAAAAAAAACAAAAACAACAACACACAAACAAAAACAAAAAACATTATTGGGTCAAAAGCGGTGGAGGGGGGGGGGGGGGGGGGATTGAACCCCCACCCCCTTGATCAAACCCACGCTGGGTACACCTGTGGCTCAAACTATCAGAATACAGATTGTGCTAATAATGGTACAAACATTTAATTTTGAGGTAATCGTGCAGTTTGCGATACAGGAAAATAAGTTGGCACAAAGACAAATAATGTGTCACAAATGGTTAATTTTGTGATAAAAGCAACAAAATTGCTAGAAGTATAGCTTGATAGGACATGTGACACACATTGTTCATTTTATGATACAAGCAACATATTAACTATAATTATAGCTCGAACATACGTAATCGTTCGTTTCCTGATACAAGCACTACATTTAGTACAAACGTGCCAGAAAGGGTACAAACTGTGCAGTTTCTGATAAAAGCCCAAATACTGATAATGGCCGCTAAATGCTAAAGAGTTTGATGCCGCGTACAAACACAAAATGGCTGCCGCAGAAAAGAGCGCCCGTTTAACGGGCGCAACAGCTAGTCTATTATATTAATACGGTAAGCTTCAACCCCCCGAATCGTGTCCCACTCGAGATATCCTCACCCCGAGATTTTGGCGACTCCCTGACCGACGGGGTTGAAGGATATATCTTTTGCGGAGGACGTAGAGGCATTCCTGAGTCGCCCCCACCCCGTGGTCGTCGTTCAGATGGAAGAAAAGGGAAAGTCAGCAATGTGGTTGCTCAAGTTAAGGCGCCGAGCATTGATTAACGATTTACACACTCAAATTTGTTTGACGAACATAAAACGGAGTCGATAAAGCGAGTATTATATTGAGGAACCGTTTTAGATATAACACGTTGCAAAACTACCCAGGTTTTGATAAATATCAATATTTATATTACGCGGATATTATGTTAATGATCGCTATTGCCGATTGGCAACGTTGGCACCGAGTGGCCAACGACAAAATGACAACTTCAATTTAGCTGCGCTCATACCACGCATGCAGTATACTCCGTGCCTGTACAACCGCGTACATGTCATGGAATCATCTTAATCCCCTACCCTATCGCGGGGTTTGTTTGCACAGTTCTCTCACCGCTGACCCATTGAAGTATGTCTCGTATAAGTTAGTGGAATAAGTTCATTGTGCTGACCACACAATAATATAATCGCGCCCACGTGTGGTAAGATGTATTAAGCCAGCCGCGAATAGCTCTACCACTACCAGTACCAGAGAAGACGCTGGGGTGAGGAGGAGAGTGGAGGGGGGGGGGGGGGGGGGATGGTATCTATATACTCTATTTATTATGCAATGCATGTATATACGCCTTCTATTCCCTTCAAATGTATATATCATCGGGTTTCACAGATATGAATTGTTTAGGGGACACGACGGGTTATGTGTCATGCAGGAAATTGGAGACACGGGGGGGGGGGGGGGCAGCGGTGAGTGCATGTTGTATTTGATTAGTTTGTCATCCATGCAATTTCATCATATTTTCATTATTATTATTGTTAACATTTAAAAACCGGGAATTTCCGATGGGTTGGGTTTATCATGTTCACTGAAAGTATGTATCGCAATGACATGTGCATAAGAGCGGGGTAAAACCGCTCATGTCTCTTTCATATTTTAACCATGTGGATAGGGAGGTTTCAATTATTTTCTTGGGTCGTTGTATTATTTAAATCGACATGGCTTTTCTCTGACCACAAAAACCTCGCGGATTTCCACGGGTGCCGCTAGTTTGAAATTATTATTTCAAGTTTGGGGGCAACATTAAGTAACAGATTTTCTTTCCCTTCAACGTACCGTTGTACCGGTAAAAATATTCACTAGGGCAATAGGAGCGATCGTGGCCATAAGACAGCGAGTCGTGTTAGTGGGGAGAGGTGTGCGAAAAATAAATCTATTATAAAAAGCGTTCTATGTTGGTTTTGCTGAGAATGGGATTCGCAAGAGCGGCGATCGTCTTTTTTAATCATTGAAATGGGAGCCTAACGAGCGGCGAGCGGCCTTTTTGGATGATAATGAGACCCTAAGGAGCGGCAGTAGGCCCTTTTTGGTGAAAATGAGACCCTTAGGAGCGGGGGTTATTGAAGCGGCACCTACCTGCATACCCTTTAACGAAAAAGGGCTGTTTTGGGAAGTTCAACCCCCCCCCCCCCCCCCCTCCACCTCCCCCATTAACCAAATTTAAGTGGTCTCGATGCCATTTTTAGTGGTCTCGAACATCATAACCAATGGTCTTGGCCTCTTGGTTTCGGCATCGACATTTTTGACGGACCTCGGTCGCGGCCTCGAAATGTTTTGAATGATTTCAGACTTGGCTTCGAAAAGTCCTCACCGACAGGAAAATGTTCGCGTTTCAACCGATCACAGTATTTTGTGTGTTTA